>AFRA01000299.1:0-34356 GCA_000223055.1 Claviceps fusiformis PRL 1980
AAAAAATATTTTTAAATTTATTATTTTTAATAAAAAAAAGTATAGTAATTAATATTTTTTTTACTTTTAAATAATAAGGGAAGTTAAAGAGAGAGGTATAAATAAGCTATATAAAAAATTAAGGCTTATAATATAAAGCTATAGTAATATAAAAAAGGTATAAATACTAATATAATTTTTAATAATTTAATAAGTAAGCTAAAGGCTTATTATTATATTAGCCCCTTTTTTAATAAAAGATTATATTTTTTTATAGTTATAGAAGATTATATAAGTATATATTTAATTAAAAATAATACTAAATTAATTAATAATTACTAAATTACCTATATAAATTATATATTTATACCTAAAGGATATTATAATAAAAGTTATAAAACCCTTTTATAATATTACTAAAGCTAATATATATTAGTAAGTAATTTATTTTTACTATTACTATAAAAAGCTAATTATAATTACTTTTATATATAATTTATATTTCTTAATAATATTTAATATAATTAAATACTGTAGTATAATTAATATATAAATAAATAATACTTTTAGTTTTAATAATATAAACTTTTTTAAAATAAAGAAATTAGAATTAAAAAGGTAAAATTTATAATAAAACCTAAAGAAATTCTAATATTAACTAATCCCCTTTAATTTAATAAATATACCTTATATAAATTGAATAGAAATTATATTAAACTTTATTAAAAAAGCTAAAGCTAGAAGCTAAAAGTTATTAAACCTAATAAGCTAACTATAAAGTAGTAATATATTAAATAAAGAGTATAAGGAGTGTATATATTATTAGTTTATTAATTAAACGCTATATTTTACCTTTTTATTACTATATAAGTTTAAAATCCTAATAAATGTTATATAATTTATATAAATAAAAGGATTTAGTAATAAATATTATATTATAACTATAAATTAAAGTATATTCTATTAAATCTTACTACTATAGCTTTATATATTTTTATTAATAGTTTCTTTATAAATAATAAAGACCTTAGCTTATAACTAAAATATATAATTATTCTTAATATTAAGAAAGTAGGAATTAAATTAAAATTTATATTAAAAGGTAATATTATAATATATAGCTTTATAAAAAGTAAAAGAGTTATAAAGAGTGCTCTTACCTCTAAGCTATATATAATAGTCTAAGGTATAGATATTACCTATATAATTATTATAATACTATAAACTATTATATAAAAGCTATAAATTCTACTAATACTAATAATTATCTATATAGATTCCTTTTTATTATATAAATAAATTATAAGGTTAGGTACTATAAAAGAAAAAAGACTAATAATTAGTATTATAGCGCTATAATAATTATATAAAAGGTAGGAAATTAAGGAAATTAGGTAAATTAATAGTAATAATAATATTACTAATACTATAATAAAATTATCCCTAAATTATACCCTTAAGACCTTTATTAATAAAAATAAAGCTATAATCTATATAAAGAAATAAGTAAAGTATATAAGAAAGAAGGAGGAAGTATATAGGAGAGAGAAGAAATACTAAAAGTATAAAGTAAAAGCTTTATTCTTATTAATTATTAAATTAAATAATTAATCCTTATTTTAAGTAGATTTTTATATAACTTATAAGTAATTCCTCTTTTTCTATAAAAGAGAGAATTCTAAGTGTTAGAATTACTACATTCTATAATAATATAGTATAACTAGGAAGAACTGGATTTATAGCTAATTAGCTATAGAATCTAATTAGTCTATGCGTGTAGAGTTTTCACTATAGAATCCGACAGCATTTTTATAGCTCTTAACGCTAGCTATAAAATGCCCCTTTAGCTAGCACTAGATATTTAAAGAATAAGGCCCTTTTTATAATATTATTCGCAGACTACATGTTGAGTCACTAGGACCCCGCTTCACCCTAGTATTCCTAAGAGAATCGCTAGTATCCTAGGGAATACCAACAATAATAAAGTTAGTTATTATTAAGTATTATCTTTAGTAATAGTAGCTTTAGTTATTATTTTTTTAAGTATTAATATAATAGCTTATTTATTAACTTTAATTTCTTATAAATTTACTAATTAATTACTTTAGTATTTTTAAAAAAGCTTTTAAGCTATAAAGGAATAGAAATTTATAGTTAGTATTATATAAATTAACTAAAAAACTAGTGTTAAACTTACTTTTTCAATATATTAATAAGAGTAATAAGTATATTTATGTATTATACTCTTTAAATAAGTAAAATTAATATATTATTTATAGTAAAGAAATATTATAAATTCTTTTATATTATTATAAAAATCCTTTTAAAGTCTTTAATAGTTTAATCTTTAAAGTCTTTATAAAAAGTATTAAAAAGTTTTAGGTTTTTTTACTTTAAAATATTATATCAATAAAGAATAAAGGTAGCTTAATTATTAATATATTACTAATCCTTATATTTTTTTAATATATTATTTTAGTATATTTTTTATTTTAAAGTAAAAATATTTATATATTTATAAATAATTTTAAAAAAGAAGTTTAGTAATACTTATAATACAGTAGTATTAAAGCTATTTTATATAAGATTTCTAAATAAATTCTAAAATTCTTTATTACTTTTATAAAAAGATATTCTTATAATTAAATAATTAAAGGTATTTTTAATAAGCTATAGTTAAAATTTAATATTTTAGTTTTATAATCCTTATATAAGCTTTAGTATAATTAAGGGTTAGTTAATAAAATAAATAAGGGTTTTTTATAAATAATAATATAAATAATAGTAAATTCTATACTTAAGAATCAGTTATAGCTAAACTAATAAAAATAATTTAATTTTTATATAAAAGACTTTATATTTAAAAAGTTTAAGTGCTATTTAAAACTATACACTTTATCTTCCTTTAGTATAAATTTTTTTTTAAGTAAAGAGATTTACTTTTTCTAAGGTAATTTCTTATAAATTTATAGGAAAATATTTTAAGAATAATATAACTTACTAATTAGTATTAGTATTTCTTAAAATACTAGTAATTCCCTAAGAAATACTAGAGTAAAACTAAGACTTAGTAACTTAATATAGAGTCTATAAAGGTATTTATAAAAAGGTTTAATTTTTACTAAAGTTAGTGCTATTTAAAGGGGCATTTTATAGGGGTCTTTATAAGCTACGAAAATACCGTTAGAAGCGCCGGTGAAAACTCTACTTATTGCATAACTAACCTATCAGGGGTCCTGTCAGGGTCCCCGGTCGGGTGCGTGGTTCCGGGCGGCTAGTCGCGAGCCGGAATATGCAGCGATTCCAACACTTAGAATATATAGGTAAAGTTTAGATAATGTATAAATTTATAATAATTCTATACTATATAAGGGCTATAGCTATACGCACTATTTTATAGATATTTTCCTTTATATATAAATTACTAGAGAAATAGCATAGTAGAAATATAACCAACTATCTAGCGCAACCGCGCGTCAATAAATCACCGACTCCATGGCTGAAAGTCAGGCATAACAACCACAGAGCAAAAGTACGGTAAATATATGAAAGAGAAAATAGTAACAAGAAAACCACATGAGAATCGCGACAAAAAAAAAACTGCCTCTTACCACTTTTTGCTCGCACGAACCACATATGTTTTTCTCGATTTATTGTGTTAAATAGTGCACTATTTGATCAATTAATTGTGGTGCTTCGTCACGGGACAAGCGTTGTGTGGAACCGAACACGCCAATATCTAAGCTCTGTCCGTGAACGGAAACTTCTATATCGATGGATGCCTAGTCCGACAAAGAGCAACATTAGCATTTCAAAGGCAAGAAGAAGAGAAAAAGCAAAAGGATTATTGGAAATGGTGAGTTGCGGAATGCGAAGAAGGGGGGTTGAGGGGCCGGGGGGAATACGGGGCTTCCTACAGGATATGCGTTCTTGACCACGTTGTTCTGAAGCCATGGCTGATCCAGCACTTCCCTGGACCTTGGACTATCGACAGGCTGATCCTGGTCCGCTCTGCGACATAGGACGTCTTGTACTGTCTCCGAATCGGCACCAATCTTGTCATCGAGTAGAGATAAGAAATTGACAAACACGTCAACCTGGATCCCTGTCCAGTCGTAGATTTCCCAAAGGCCGACTTGTGCCCTTGTATCTCTCTGTAGAAGCTGGAGGTCTTTGTGAATCGCCATGGCAATGGCCCCAAGATCGCTGCCTTCGGGGAGTGCCACTCGCAGAGGGACCAGGTTGAGCGTTGGGAACGTTGCGTGTAGATGTTGGGACTGCCATGTTCGATTGGCGAGATATATGCCAAAGATTACAGTACGCGAACACGTTTCTTGAGGCCTTTGATGATGATATAAACTCTGTGCGAGGGCGGCGAAGAACAGAGACTGGAGGCCAATACCGAGAGCGGATGCGCGCTGTTGCAAGTCTTTGGTGTCATACAAAGCCTGTTGTCGAAGGTAAGACACACGGTCCACAGTTTGTGGTGTTGATACTAGTCGTGTATCGTCTTGAATCAACGGAAAAGCCTGTTCACTTTGAAGATAGTCAATCCAGAACTCTTTTCTTGATTGAGTTTGCACCTTTAATGTTGGCAGAATCGAAAATTGCTTCCAATGTAAAAGGTCAATGTCGACCTTTGGTTCGTTCGAGGTTGCAGTTTGTCTCAGCAAGTCATCGTAAAGGCGCATGACTGCGGGCAGGCTGAAACCGTCATAAAGCGCGTGCTGAATAGTAAGACGAAGCAGCCATGACTGCTGGGAAGGACCCTCGTCGATTTGCAGACAGGAAAATGGATGGCAAGCGCCGACCACGGAGGGTGAACCTGATTTGACGATAATTTGTACCCAAGGCATCTCACGAGCTCCCGTGGACACCAAATAAGTTCGCAGCATTGGGACAAACTCGACCAGCACATTCCACGCATAGCGAAGTTGATGCTGAGTGTATTCTCGAGATACCTCGTACCCAAACTGAGGAAAAAACACTGATCCACTCGAGTTCTGCCAAGCACTGAGCATATATATTTGCAGGGCTGTTGCGGGCAGCGTTTCTTCAACATTGTTCGAACTGATGTTGAGCTGACCCAAAAGCTTTTCCAAAGGGGCGACAGACATGGGAAGCTCCCAGTCCTGCAAGCCTGCGAATGTTGGTGCATGAGAGCTTCCGCCCCGTTCGACGCTCGACGCCATCTCTGCGATGCTGCTTGCCTGCAAGAGTTCCCGAGGCTTCAGATCAATATCAGCCTTCCTCAGCATCAGCGAGACTTTAATTGCGGAGATGGAGTCCAGGCCAAGATGATAAAGTGTCGTGGTAGGAAGGATGGTCTCGACGGGAACAGCTGAGACTTCGGACAAGACCGCACGAATACGAGTTGAGATATCATCCCAAGCAAATGTCGTTTGTTCATCGCTGTTCTGCGGGACTACAATATCGATGTCATGGTCCGCGACGGCAGATGACGAATCGAGCGGGATGATCCTTGGCAGCCCGCAAATAGATACTGAACGATCATCAAAGGATAGAATATCTGCATCCGATGAGGCAAGGAAAAACTGCAGCGTTTTGCTCATCTTTCTCAGTATGTCCTCTGCGTCATTTTCGGAGAAGAATTCCTCTTTGCATGCGATTCGCCATGTCAGCGTCTCTCCAAGGACCTCTGCCTCAACACAAATCGGATACTCAACAGCAGAGAGTCCGTGAATGGACTTCCACATGAATTCAGAAGCAGAGTTGTCTCGAGACTTTTGAAGTATGAACAGCGAATTGAACAGTTGCTTGCCTCCCAGTTTTGCAGCTGCTTGTGCTTCGCGAAGAGGAACTCCTTGATGGGCTCGGATATCCGCCAGGCATGATTCGACGTATGTGAGAAAGGACGTTGCAGTGCCATGGAGAATCGACCGAACAGCAACGGTATTCATGGTTGGAAACATCAACTTATCTGCACCATCAAAGTCTCTCCCCGAAAGAACAACCCCAAAGACTGGATCAAGTGACTTTGCTAGGGAGCCCAGAACCACCGCCCAACAGGCTGTGCAAATTGACTGAAGGCTGAGCGTGTTTCGCCGGCAGAAGCTGGTTATTGTAGAAGTTCTCTGAGGGTCGTCGCACTCCTTGCGATACACAACCGATGGATTCTGGTTTGTGGACAGTGTTTTTTCCTGAATGAAGACAGTCGGACGGGCATTGGCGAGATACGTCTTCCAGAACCCATCACTGTCGCTGGACATACAGAGCACAGATTGAGTGGTAAGAATCCGCGAATATTCCCGCGACTGCAGTTTTCCTTGATAGGCTGCTTTGAGATCATCATACAATAGGGCCAATGACCATCCGTCGTATAATGCGTGAGCCATCGAAATCACCATGTAGTTACTATTGCTAGGCCCTGAAACCAGCGCGACTTGAAGAAGATCTTGAAGTCCCCGACCGTGTAGTGCTCTTTTTCTAGCCTTTAAGATTATCTCTTGTAGCCTCGTGGTACCCGAAATCTGTCCCATCTCGATGCTTGAACGGCTCTCCTTGTACACTACCTGACAGTAAGCCGCTTTGATTTGATTATCGTCGATTTCCAGGAAACCAGTCCGCAAGATCGGCGATGATGCAATGACTTTCGACCAGGCATCCTTCAGCTTGAGAATGTCAACAGAATCGTCAAGCTCCAGTACATCATGATTAAAGTACCACTCAAAGTCGGATTGAAACATCCCGGCAACCATGGACTCTTGTAGGGCGGTCGGCGGTAAAACAAGCTCCACTGCGTCTAAATCGACATGGTTTTTCTTCAAGTAGTGATGCAAGCGGGTTTGAGTCTCAGACAAGAAAGAATCAACCGGTTCGACACATGCATTGTCAAGAGTTAAGGCTACTGCTGCAGATGCTATGGAAGAAATTGTCTGTAATCGTGTGATATGCGAGGCAGTCAGGCGTATGCCTCTTTTCGACAGTCTTGCTGAAATCTTTATTGCGTCGATGCTGTCAATGCCCAGCTCAAGAATGGAAGTATTCGGTTTGATGACCTCGAAAGGGATGTTGGCTAACACGCAAAGCTCCTCTCTGAGAACTAAGGCTGTAGAGGTCCAGTCAGGTTGCGCCGATGATATGAGTTCCATGCTTAGTGGCCTGCTGTTTTTCTTATCTGTACTTTCCTGGAGTGAGTCCTTCGCTAACATCGTATCTGGCTTTACTGTCGACGTGATTTGGACGAAATGATCGAGCATCCGTTCCAAAGTCCCATGATCGACTACCCCGTCGCGAGAAACTAGATGTAGCTGCAAATTTCCGTCTGCAATTTGAGTCGCTTCGCATGCAAGTGGGTAATCAACACTGCTTGATCCCCCATCTATGAAGGTCCAAGGTCTTGAATTGATGGCCGATGTCGACTCTTCTTGTTGAAAGGAGAACAAACTATCAAACAAAGAGCGACCCTTCGAGCACCACTTCTGGATATCTGTGAGCGGCACATGCTGAAATGCGAGGGTATCAACATTAAATTGGTGGCAACGCTGGACCAACCTCCTCCAAGTCATGTCAACCAAGCTTCCACTGAAGAAGGGCATCGTGTTGAATAGAGGTCCGATGGTGTTTTCGATTTGTGGCAGGTCGACGGCTCTTCCAGAAACGACAACACCAAGCGTCAGTGGCTCCGCTACATAGCTTTGCAGAACTGCTGTCCATGCTGCGAGAACGATGGCTTGAAGCGTTACGTTTTCTTCCTTTCTTAGGGCCTCCAGCATCCCTCCTGGAAACTCCCTAGACAAGGAAATAGCCTGCCCACAGTTCTCTTGAAGGGATGTCGTTCTCGGTAGAGGACTAGCTCGCCAATTTCTCAAATGCTCTTCCCAGAAAGGTCGGCAAAATCCCATATTCTGCAGTGAGCCACAGCAGAGTGCATGAATGTAGCTTGGACCACAATTAGGGGCTTTTGCCTGGTAGATACAAGCTGCGTGGTCTTGCATCAGCCGTATACTGCTCCCGTCATAGATACCGTGGAAGATACAAAGCCTGAGTTCCTGCCAGTCGGGACCTGTCACATGAATGAATCGGAGCGGTGATTGGACATTTGACGCATTGTCAGCCACCCATTGAGAGAATTCAAGGTCAAATAAAGCCTTGGTTTCATTTCTATGAGTAACAGACTTAGAACGCCAATAGTTCTTTGCCTGTTTCATGGCAACCTGAAAGTATCCATCGGTAGTTTCCACAAACACTGTACGCAATATCGGAAGGTTTTGAATGGTCTTCTCCCAGGCTTGACGCATCGCAGTCATTGATGTGTCTCTCGATAGTTGTATGTCGAACCAGTTAAAGTAGGGGCGTGAGACCTCTTCCGATAGAGCTGCTGATATCATCCCTTCTTGAAGGGGCGAGCATGGGGCAATGTAGTCGATATCATCTGGTTCAACACTCAAAACCTGGCAGATGGGCCGCTGATACTTGTGTTTCCATGCCTGCAATCTTTGATGGATCTCTCTCGCATTACTTTTTGCGGTTGAGTTTGTCATTTGCTTATCGTTGGTTACTGACCGCACAAGGTCGGAGATGATAGGATTGCGGATTATCAAGGCTGCTGTTACTCCGTTTATGCCGTTCTCCTTCAAAACCGTCGACAGTTGCAGTGCGGAAACGGAATCCACACCAAGATCAAACACACTGGTCGCTTCTGAGATTTGGTCTTTAGATATACTCGAGAATGCTGCCAGCACTTCAATGACACGGTCAAAGACGTAGCCATCAACAGGTTTGTTGAACACCGAACCGCTTCGGCCGGTATACTTCATAAGAATTTGCTGATCCAAGTCCATGAACAAAGATTTCAGTTGTTTGGTCTCGACCTTGTTATTGGATGACAAGGGCAAATGTGTCAACACAATGAAGTACGTTGGGATCATATATCCAGGTAGGCTTTCTAGGCATGAAGCGCGGGCTTTACTTGCAAGATCGCCCCCACAATCCGCAATGCGAAGACTCATTTCCGCACGTTCGCTGACTTCTGCAATGAAAGCAACGAGGACATCCTTTCCATTGTGATTAACGACAAGAGTAGCCGCTGACCGAATTCCCCGAGTCTTGCTGCAGATTACGTGATTGACCTCGCCTATTTCTAAGCGTTGTCCACGAAGCTTCACCTGATCGTCCGCACGGCCAAGGAAGTCAAAACAGCCGTCGGAAAGTATCCTCACCAGATCGCCTGTGCGATAAATCCTTTCTCTGGAGAATTCGGAAAGTGTGGGAAATCTTTCATTCGTGAGATCGGGGCGATGCAGATATCCTTTTCCAACAAGTTTGCCGGACACGCAAAGCTCGCCTACGCCACCTCGCAAGACAGGAATCGTCGTGCCGCTGTGGAATACGTAGGTGCCTACATTTAAGAACTGCTTTCCAATGTTACTAGGACGCCCGTTGACAGGAACTCTCTTATACATTGTGACTCCAATGGTTGCCTCTGTAGGTCCGTAGGCGTTGTATATAACACCTTTTGGTCCCCAGACATCCAAAATTTCTTGGTTGAGCTGTTCACCACCAGTAATGAACACCCCTTTGCACAAGCTTGGAACCTCATCTGGATGCGTCAGTCGCGCCAGACTCGGTGTTAAGTCTATGTGAGTGATCGCGAGCTTGTTGATAGAGCCGACCAAATCGTCAAGGATTAGCTCTTTCGGGGCTGCAACTACCGTAATGCCCACGGACCAACTCCAGTATTGTTCGAGAACAGATACATCAAAGTGAAAACCGGCAAATTGCAACCATCGAGAGTCTTGCTGCCAGTATCCCTGAAACAAGTCCTGAAATGCCATGAGTGCCTGGACCGTGTTCTCATGTGAAATTTCACATCCCTTGGGAGTTCCAGTTGTTCCTGAAGTATACAAACAGTAACAAGTGTTTTGGGGCGAAAGCGGCTTAACATGGACTAGGCGGCTGATTGAGTATGGCGCCAGCTTGTCCTCGCTGATACTCACAACTGCAATATCCAGATCACATTCAATGTCGAGAGACCCGTTAGTCAAGAGACAGGTTGCCTTGGAGTCTTGAAGAATGAACTGTATTCTTGCGTTGGGAGCACTTGGATCAAGAGCAACAAACGAACATCCTGCTTTCAATATTCCCAGGAGACAAAAATACGCCTCGGGGCATTTGGGGAAATGAACGGCCACAATATCTCCAGAGACTATTGTTTCTGACAATAAATGCGCAACTTGGTTACCAATCTCATCCAATTGCCTGTATGTCCAAGTTCTGGTGCTACCGGGCTCGCCACTGAATGACTCAACGAACTCCAAAGCCGGGAAGTTTGGTTGCGAATCTGCTTTCTGTTCCACAAACTCATGCACAAGTGACACTGGAGCTTGCAATGAGGGAAACTTGGCTGGAGTAATTGAAAAAAGCTCCGGAGCAGTCTTATATAGCTCGTCTCCTTTTCCGTTTGGGGCTCTAACAAGATGTACCAGCGTGGCATTGAACTGACGAAGAATAAGTTCCGCTTGTTCGATAGGCACGACGTCATTGCGAGTCGTTAACCGAATGTGTAGCTCCTCATTCTCGATTGGTTCAACTTCCAGAGAGACAGTGTATTCCACAGATGGCTCATCTGTAACTAGATCCCAGTATGTGTTTGAGGAACAAGAGGGTGTGTTCTGGTAAACCAAGACAGTGTCGAACACTGGACTACCAGCATGACCTAGCCATTTTTGAATACTCGCCAAGGATGAAAACTGATGTTTATGTAACCTCGAGTTATAATCCATCATATTCTCTAGTATTTCCTTGTTGGAAGACGTCGTTTCCGCTATTACGGGCACAGTGGTTAGACACGGGAGCGGAGCATCTGCAGTTTCATCCGTGTTTCGTCCCGCTAACACGACGCCAAACACAACAGAGGTTTCTCCCAAGTATGAAGCCAATAATCGAGCCCATGCTGCTTGAAGCAGAGCCTGTATTGACACTCCAATGATCTTCGTCGCCGCGCGCATTTCGACAATGGAAATTGACAGCTTGTTTTGGCAAGTCACTGTTCTCCAGTTCTCTTCACGAAGCGGATTCATGACAGGAAACCTGTTTGCAACAACCTTGTCGGCCAGATTCTCCCAGAAGTTTTTTGTTTCGGAATCTTTACTTCGTGTTCGTAGTAGTAACTGCGCCAATGCAGGCTCAATCGAAGAAAACCTGAAATCATCACCGTTCAGAATTCGAGCTAATCCATGGAGCAACCCGCCGAGAGATTTTGCGTCATACAAAGCATGATGAATTGCTATGTTCATTGTCCGTGTACTTGCGGTCTCTACCAGCGCCACTCTCCAAAGAAGTTCACCTGGATTTTTTCTCATTACCAGCCTCGACTCTTTTCTCCAGTTAGAAACATCAAAGTATGCGCAACTTTGGTCCTGAAATATTATCAGTGGAGCTTTGCATGAATTCTTTTTCCATCTGACCATGCTAAATGAGCTTTCGGGCTGTGGAGTAGACACGAAGCCTGAGCGCAGCATCGGGTGGGATTGCTGGAGCCGAATCCAAGCATGTTCGAGACTGCTCAGATTTACATCATTTCGGATTTTATAAGTCAGGAAGTTAAGATAATAACCCTCAACGGAGTTGAAAAATGCCGAAAGCATAGCGTCCTGCAGGCTGGTACAGGGCAGTATAGCTTCAATATCTGCACCAGATAGCACTTTCTTAGGCATATGCGAAATGGCTGCTTGGTGATAGTTCGTGAAATCAAAACTCAGGCAGTCACGAGAAAGGCTTCTGCCATTCTGAATGATCCGCGCTGCCAACCTCTCACAATTGGCGCATTCAACAACATCTGAGGATGACACCGATAAATTCTGCGCTCGTAACATTGATGCGATTTGGACCGCGTTAATGCTATCGAGACCCAGTTGAAATATTGTAGTCTGGCGATTGATCACATGTTCAGAGGTCCCTGAAATGCTCGCAATTGTCTGGCGAATCTTCTCTTCCAGCTCGGTCCATTCTGCACCTGTTTCGATTAAGGAGGTGGAGTTGAGATCCTCCTTTCGGTCTCTTCTGATAACTAGAGTGCGCAATCTTTCAGCATAAGACGCCGGCAGCGAATATCGCGTCGCGACTGCGTCATAAGGATTCAATACCATCGCCCGTAAATTGAGTTTGAACATGTCGGAAATGGCTGAAGCGAGGTCGTTTGTAATCGTGTCTACATCATAATGTAGGTGCATTAAAACGGAATTGAGATTGGGGCATGGGATCACTTCACAGACTATTGGAACATCCATATCTCCGACATCTTCTTCGAGCGTCCAGACACTCTCATCCATATCTTGGAGTGGCTGTTGTAGAATAAAGAGTGTATCAAAAAGACTTTGCCGTCGCATCCCCGCAATCTTTTGTACTAGCTTTAGCGGTGAAAACTGGTAAGGCAATAGCCGAGAGTTGAGATTTTGAAATGCTTTCAAAAGGTCCATGTTTTGCGCGGTCCTCGAGATGTCCATACGCAACGGAATGGTATTGAAGCATGGAGCAACCAATTTATCGATACCCTCAACCGCAATCGTTCGGCCACTGACAACATTCCCAAAAGCAATATCAGACTTAACAAAAACAGAAGACAGAACAACGGCCCATGCTGCTTGGCACAACGATAAGAGTGATACGCCAAATGATCTTGACTTTTTCTGGAGATCTTCAAAGCTTATGTCGATAGAAACAGGGTGCGTGTATTGATTCAGGGAGTGACGAGACGATCGAGCCAAAGTTGGCGAGCCATTAAATCCGCGGAACTGATCTTTCCAGAAAGAGTCGACGTCCGGTGGTAGGTTCAGCGCCTCTTGCAGAAACGGCGCATACGGAGTTGGAATCGGCAAGTCGCGTCCATGAGCCATGGACTCTATCTCCCTCCAGAGGTTCGCCATTGCTATACCATCATAGAGAGCATGGTGGCAAATGAAGGACAGAAAATTCAATCCTTTGTACCTTATGATAGCCAATGAACTGGGTGGTGTCAATGAATCCAGAGGCTCCGGTAGGGATTCAATATGTTCTCGTGATACGTCTTCCAGCGAAGGTACTGTGACCTTAAATGTTTTCCATGGCAAAGTCCATTTTCGAAGAACAACTTGGGCTATCGGGTAAGACAAGTTTCTTGTCGTTACAAAGCATGTCCTCAAGATACAATGTCTTCTAGAGGCTTCCGTCCAATGAGATTTCATTTCGTCTGGTGAAATGTGCAGGCGCAAAAGGGTTCTATTGTAATAGCTTCTTCGACTCTGCAATAGCATTGCCTCCTGCAATGGAACACAAGGCCAGATGGACTCCGTATCCAGACCATGTTTCTTGAATTTTTCTTCAACCTCGGTGCTTAGGCTCCTCGTCAATCTTTGCATCTTCTCTGCTCTATCGTTGACTGTGGCAGCGTTCTCGCTATTTAGAGCTTGACCTAGTAAGGCCACTGAAGAGTTTCGGAGAATGGCAGATATTGGAACCTGACGACCAAACCGAGAGCTCACTAATTTGGAGAAGCCAATCGCCGTGATGGAATCAATGCCAAGAGCAGGGAAAGGAGTCCATCTTTCTATGTCGCTTCGCCGAATATTGTATGACTCAGTGATGGCTTCCGCGATTACATTCTCGTTGTACGTCCATTCACCACATTCTTCGAGCCTTGATGGTTCTTGACATACAGTCTCAAGATAATCTTTTTGTAAGCCTGAAAAGTATCGCTGCAGGGCATGCCTGTCTACCTTCCCACTTGGTGCCCTCGGAATTTGAGAAATAGGTATGAGATATGTAGGAACCATGTATGACGGTAACCGCGCCTTCAATGCTGTTATCAATCTGTGATGTAAATCTTGCGTCGTTGGTGTGGCTCGATCAGCTCCAGCCAATCCACTCGAGGTGTAAAATGTGGTCAACTGATCCGATCGGTTCCAGATGCTATGGGTCAAGATAGTCACAGCGGCATCCACCGGCGTTATATTGGTCACAGTTCCGTTTATCTCGCTCGCCTCGATACGCTGCCCACGGAGTTTGAGCTGATCATCTAGTCGACCAAAGACCATCAATGAGCCGTCTGGGAGCATTCGTCCGACGTCTCCCGAGCGATATATTCTGCCGAATGAGGGTTGTTCTATGAACTTTCGAGCCGTCGATGCAGCGTCGTTCAGGTAACCACGAGAAACTTGACTTCCCCCCAAACATAACTCTCCCACCCAGCCAAGAGGTACAACATCCTGTGTGATGGGGTTCATCACAACAGCAGATGTGTTGGGCAAGACCCAGCCCAAGTGCTCGACGTGATCCCCCGGTGACATCCTCTTGAAAGTGCATATATTTGTTGCCTCGGAAGGGCCATAGCCCTGAAACAAACGCCCGTGCCAGTTCTGCAAAACCGACGGAGTCAAGGGTTCACCAGCTGCGACAAGAAACTCAACACTAGGCACGTTGTTGGGGTTTATAAGAGATGCGACAGTTGGCGTGAGACTGAGATGTGTAATACCGAGCTCTCTGATTGCGTATTCTATGTCCCTGAAGAGCGTGTCATTGTCTGCGGCGCAAAGGCTTATCCCGACAGACCATGCGTAGAATATCTCAAACACAGACACATCAAAGGTATGCGAGCAGGCCTGCAGCAATCGAGGTCGAACAGATGATTTCGGATAGACTGTACTCAAGCTCATAATGTTGCTTGCGAGGTTGCGATGCGTCACAGCAACGCCTTTTGGAACTCCCGTTGTTCCTGACGTGAATATCACATATGCAAGCCTATCAGCGTTGGAAGGTATAGCCAGTTTTTCCGCTCGTGATGCGGATGGAGAAGCATCATTGACATTTAGGATCGTGACCATGTCTTGTAAGTTTTGGAAGTTATCCACAGCAGCATCAACAAGACAGTATCTGGCCTGCGATTGCCGCAAGATCTCTCTCACGCGACAGACTGGAGTGGTTGGTAAGATGGGTAAATAGGCACACCCTGCCTTCAAGGTCCCCAATATCGTCGTGTATAAGGCGGCGGACTTGTCCATTATTATCACAACGATATCACCTACTTCTGCTCCCTTCTCATGGACGAAATGAGCTGTCTTGTCCGCTGCCCGGGACAGCGCTGCGTAAGTCATAGTCTGAACTCGAATATGACTGCCTTCAACAGTTGACATGATACGCAGCGCTTCCGCATCAGGGTTTCTCCCCGCTGATTCTTCAAACAGAGCAACCACATCATCTGGCCCCTGGTAAGAGTCGGATTTGGCGGCATATGCTGACATTTCGCAACCCTGAAGATTTCCAGTCGATGCAAGAGTGGCGGTTGGTGCGCTGAGTATTCTGGAGGTAAGATGTCGAATTTGCTGAGAAAAGTGACTCGCGAAACTTTCGCTGACAAAAGCTGAATGGTATGTGATCTGCAGAGAAAAGCCTGTCGTACTAGGCTCGACTTCAACCAACAGTTTTGTCTCGAGTCTATCAATGTGCTCGATATGCCTTAATATCTCGTCCTTGCCTTGCACAGCACCTAGTGACTGTTGGTACACAAACAAGACATCATACAAGGGCTCGCCAGGACGGAGACCTGCTACCTTGCCGATTTCGGGAAGCGGAAGATCACAATGTTCCATCATCAAGCGGTTACTCGTGTGAATGTTCTTCAAAACATCCATATGCGCTGACATTTTGTCCAGGTCTACTCTCAGAGGCAAAGATGCAATACAGGGACCGATTATACCCTCTATGCCATCCACGGGAATAGTACGACCCGATAGCACGGAGCCAATCAGAACATCCGAATGACCAGTAACGCCTTGCCATGCCATTACCAGCGCAGCTTGAAAGAGCACTTGGGAGCCTACTTCACAATCTTTTGACATTTCCCGCACAGAAGATGGACACAAGTCCAGAATTGCGCAATGAGTTTTGATTTCATCTGGTCCAGGTCGGGCGAGAAGCTTTGGGAAGGTTGTTCTATTCCAACCCAGTAATATTTCACTCCAAAATACCCGTGACTCAACTTTTGATGTATTCATGTCGCCAGTTAGAAAACAGACAACCTTGCTGAACTGGTGACGTTGGGGAAGTGATTTCTGCATCACGAGCCGGGAAACATCAGACAGAAGCATATCCATTGACCATCCATCGTATACGGCATGATGCGCTTGTATAAGAATATCCACTGTCCCGTTTTCAGTGTCGGGTATCAGCTGTACCATGAAAGGATGCAGAAAACTGTCGGCTCCGTCCATTTTGAAACCGCAATTCGGCTGTGTTAGAACAGCAACCTGACTATCGCTCGGAGCAGAGAATACGATAGAAATATGCTTCCCCAGTCGGTACACAAATCCAGTTCTGAGTGCTTCATTCATTTGAATGACCTTATGAAAGGAATCAACCAGAGTTTGTACTGGAATGTCATGCGTGGTACGCAGTAGAATTTCGTTGCAATAGAGTGCCGGGTTCCGGGCTGTCTCCGCCAGCATGGCTGATTGTAACGGGGTACAGAACATAGCATACTCTATAGGACGTTGGTGATGGATATTGCCAAATTCCTCATTTACTGGTGCTAAGACTGTGTCCAGTCGCCGTTGATCGGTCTCGACGTATTCTGATGCGCGATCATGCAGGGGGCCCTCTTCCACTTGAACGTACATGTCTTCCAATAGCCGGGAATTCAACAGTTTTGTAACTGATGTAACAAGCCCGTTTTGTCGAAGGGCACCTACCAGTCTGATGGCTGATAGTGAATCCAAACCGACAGCTGTCAGGGCTGATTTTCCATTGACTTCGACATTCAGAGTCTCTGAAACAATTCGCAGAATCTTTGCGGCCCGTGGATTTAGTGTTTGAACATGTGCAGTTGACTCTGAGTTTTCTTTCTCACGGCTTTGAATGAACGTTTCTTTCAGCGTCTTGGAGTCGACTTTGCCACTAGGAAGCCGCGGAAACTCATGCATCAGTACAATTTCAGTGGGAACCATGTACTTGGGTAACCAGGATTTGCAGCTTTCTTCGACGGCCAATTTGTAGATGGCAGGATCCACGGCACAGAAGAGAATTAAAGATGAAGCCACTACTGTGGCGTGGGCACCGTGACATCCAGCTGTTCGCAAGGCAGCATGCTCAACCTCGCCCAATTCGATCCGCTGGCCGCGAAGTTTTATTTGGCCGTCAGAGATACGACCTAGGCATTCTAGAGTGCCATCTTGATTCATGACTACTCTGTCTCCGGTGCGATATACTCTGCCATATGGAGAATTGATGAAAGCAGAGGATGTCTGCTCGGGGCGGTTGATGTATCCCCTTGCAAGTTGGTAGCCTCCCACAGCAAGTTCCCCGGCTTCACCTTTAGGGAGAATAACGATTTCTTGATTTTCACTCAAGGACTTTGCTGGTTGAATCACAAAGCATGAAACCGTGTCGAGTGGTCGTCCAATATTACCCGGCGATGAGGTAGATGGCAAACTTGCTTGCAAAGTACTGTATTTTCATGGTCAGTGGCCTAAGTCAAGAATCAAGAACTCCAGCGCAGTATCTTACCAGTGTATCGAGGCTTCAGTTGGTCCGTACATAGCCCACAACAAGCTTTCACAGTCATCGCTGCCACCGAATTCATGTATGACGGGCATTTTGAGCATTTCTCCGATGGTCATCAACAGCCGCAGCTTTGGAACACCTTTTCTCACCTTCAAGAGGCTTCCTGCTACCGTTGGTGTGAGTTCACATGCGTCGACATCCATACGCCGCATGACAGCTGGAAGGTCGTTCAACAATTCCTCTCTTTTGGCTGATATCAGGATGACCCCTCGAAACAGAGGGAAAAATGTTTCGAAAACAAAGACGTCGAAAGTTGGGGCCGCGAACTGAAGAAACCTCGAGAATTTCGGAATATATCTGTCGTGAGCGAGGAGGGCCTGAGTTGCTGCTTTGTGAGAAATTCCAACACCTTTTGGCGTGCCCGTTGATCCCGAGGTGTACATGACATAGGCCAAGGACTCTGGTGTAGGTGTTGGGCCATTTTCATCATGTTCATTGACGAGTTGTGATTCAGGCCTGTCGTCGTCGACAATGACAATTTGAGCGGCGCAATCCGAGGGTATTTGATTTGCAACCTGCCGCGTAACGAGCACGATCTTGGCGGCAACATCTTTGAGAATGAATCGCAGCCGCTCAGGGGGGGAATCAAGATTCATGGGGCAAAATGCACCCCCGAATTTCAGTACAGCAAGAAGAGAGATGTAAAGATGGGGGCACTGCGGCATCAAAATGGGGACAACAACATCTGCGTCTTGGTCTAATCCGATTCCACCATATAAAGAGCCAATGAGCTGCGCAAGTCTCTGTGACGCATCCTGGAGATATCTATATGAGTATGACGTCCGTTTATTGCCAATGAGATACTCTATCGCTGTTGCATCGTTGGAGTCCGGAATAAGATGATGCAGCAACTGTGGTCCGGCTAGTTGTTGAGGTTCGGCATTGCATATCGATAAGCCTTCACAATCCATTGTATGACCGTCGTCCTGTGAGACCAGGTGCAAACGGAATCAAATGATGAGTCGATAGGTAACTTTGGATAGTGCTGAGCCAAACTTTGACCGTATATGTTTTGGCCTTTGGCATAAACGGTGTGCGCCACTACTGATAAGTTCGCAGTCGTAAACCAAAAAAAAAAAGTCTCAGTCCTGATGAGTGACGCATCGGAACCTCACTCGGTGCCATTACGCATCAGCCACTGCGTGCTCCTCTCCATCATCCACAAAAAAAAATCCCCCTAAATTCCTGCCAACTTGGAATCTAGGAATTAGATGGAGCCATGTTCAGATTGTAAAACTTCGAATGCGTGAAAGCGGATGGGCTAACGCGAGAGATCGGCTGATACAGCCAATGAGCAGCTTTATTATTTGTCGAGCAAGACAACGCTCTTGTTTTAGATGGGTCGAAACGTTGCGGTGGTTGATGCCAACGTTTGCGGCGAATTTGGATTTGGTTACAGCCTGTAAGAAGGCGGCAATTAATCAGCAAGAGTCCAAGCAGGATGCACGAAGCATGACGACCACGACTTAGGACGGTCCCACCTGACGTTACCGTTGCAGGTATGTAGAGCCACTGCAGTACAGATCTACTGGTAGGATGCGAGCAATTGTCGGCGGCCGAAGCGGTGAGGTGGCCGAGGCAGGAGGTGAGTGGGATGTATTGAGTCACGAGGCGAGGCCGTCTAGGACAGATTCAAGAAGAATTCAATGTTGGTGGAAGGGAAAGTGGCGCCTCTGTGCAGGCGGGGTCGCGATTGCCGCGCCAAGCCGCCGCCGTTTCCCGACATGTAATTTTGAACACCACGGGCAGACATTCTTTCTTTTCACTCGGCAAGCAAATGAAGGCGGCCTTTCATCCAGCAAAACACTCTTCCAGTCAGTTCATTGTTTATTTAGCAGGTTCCATCCACTCCGGTTCATTGCCGCCAGGTGTCAATCTAGATACCTACATATGTACAGTGAGAGGCGGAATCGATCTGACCAGAAGAGGGTATCGCGAATGTACATACAATGTAAGTACCATGGTTGGTATGTTGGTACACAAGGGGCACCTGCCCTGCCTCTGATCCCATGTGGCCGAAATCGCTGCTGTATCGAGGGGGCTGGGGTCGTAACTCCGCCGGCATGAACTGATCCGTGTGGCAGCCCGATTCATTGCAACATGACGCAGCACAGCACAGTCCAAGGCCATTCCTCAACACCGACCGACGGAATACGACTTTCCATCTCCACTGCACCATGGTGTGACTATCTGATCCGACATTCGGTTCTCCATACAACTTGAGACAAAGAGACAGCGGCCGAAGTTGTTTCGAGAAGGTAGCGCCGTTCTACACTGGAGAGGAACTTGAATTAGCTCTGCGCACTTGGAAGAATTGCGAGTGCCTTTCGGATAGAGGTGCAGCGTTGAGCAAGCATCTCCTTTCGTTTTCTTTGGCTTCGTGCAAGCTCATTAGACCCTGCTGCGCATATGCTGATGATGATGGGACACAAAGAGCCCCAGGGTCTAAATGTACGCATTTTTGAGACAAAGCTACCTTGAGTACACGGAAGAAGGATTCGATGAGTTGTGCGAACCGCCATTATTGCAGGTGCAGTTACTGGGTTCTCTTGTGGCCTATCTACGAGAGACGCAACGCGAGAGGCCTGCAGAAAGGAGATGGAAGAAAATTTGTCGGGTCGCACAAAAAAAAGAAGAAGAAGAAAAGGTCAAGCAATTGATTGGCACAGCCAAGGCTAGCTTGATTGCTTCTAGCAGGTAAGCAAAAAGCCCCAAATCTTATCAGATCCGGTTTTTTATCTGATGATCAGATAATTCCCTCAGCTCCACTCGCCTGACCGGGTCGATGCATAGTTCATCCATGCCTGCACTTGAAAATTTATTTCAAGGTGCAGGGCACGCACAAGTCTGCCCCACCCGGCACCAGAAAGGAAAAAGAAAGGAGAAAGAACAAAAGCGAAAGAAACGAAAGAAAAAGCACCAAAGCTCAGTACACTTTCATTCAGTGCGTCTGATCCGTGCTGGGAGCAAAGTGATTTTTTTCATCGCATGATTTAAGCGTGATTTTGGGCGTTGTGGTAGGATACCAGTCGGTGTCCGACCAAGTTGGCATCAGTTTCTGACCTGCTTCATTTCATCGGGGCTTGCCTGCCCTAAAAAGCCAGGGGAGTCTTCTGATGGTTGGAGGCACAAATGTGGTGGCATAATATGCCTTACTGGGCCCAGGAGGGGAGATTTATCATCCATCTTATCAGATCAAGGTCATGTCTCCAATGGTGGCCCTGAGCGTGGACAATAGCAAGGTTCATTACGCTATGGTAAACTCAAAGTGGACACGGGATCCAGTTTGGCCCCGTTGTGGCGTGCCAGAGGCAACAAAAGCAGGGATGTCACGCAGGGTGCAAGCATTTGTTTACTTTTTGTGATATTTTTTTTCTTCCAAATTTTCAGGAGCTTTCCGTCTGCAAGAGCTGGGGTGAAACATGGTAGCCTGAGTCAAGAATACCTTGTTCCTGAAGCAATAGGCCGAATACTGGACAGCCATTGCTTTGCAAGAACATTGTCCGCGGTCAGGTGAGTGGCAAGATGCTGCTGCCATTTCCCAGGTAGGGAGTTGATGCACGCAAGTCGCCTTTGTTTATGGGTTTCCGACCCTGCGGCTGTGAGCTGTGAGGACGGGAGAAGAAAAAAGGAGGCAAAAAAAAAATCAGAGGAGAGAAAAAGAAAAGAGAAACGTGTGCTCCAGGCATAGCGACATATGCCAGGCTTTTAGGATGGTAACGTGGTGCAACCCGTAATGACCGAGTATCCTTTTGGCCTTGTCAACATCCCCACATGGCGGCACTGGGAGCTCTGGTCATGGTAATAAAGCAATGATCAAATGGCATGTCCATATGGGATGGGTATGGCATGGGGTGGCTACGTCTTAAGTTGAGGGATGACGAGTGGCCTCGTCTCCCTTGTAGACTCCGCCGCCCTGCTTCTGGGAATGAATTTTCGGGCGCTGGGTTTTTTTTTTTTTTTTTTTTCCTTCCCTGTCTTGCAGTCTTGGTCCTTGGGTCGAAGTCTCGGGTCAAGCTTCTCTCATGTGATGGAGACCATGAGGGGCTATTTGGGGCGCTCAACGGATCCTTTGGCGGAGTGACGGGGGACCATTCATTTCAGCATCGGTCTGGCTCAATTCAATGTGTTTCCAGTCGACGCTTGAGCCGACCTTGAGAAGACGAACAAATGGAGCAATTGGAGCACACGGAGCAGATGGAGCAGATGGGTTGTCAGGCAAACCATACTTCATATGAGGGTCTCATCCCTCTCATCCCTCTCCTCTCTACTTTTACAACTTGCCCTTCCCCAACCCTCGTCTTTTCCCCATCATTGTTTGGTTCGGCCTGTCCTTCTGTTGCCTCGCTTTTCGGCTTGGCCACTTGTCTCAGACGCTGCAGTGGTGGTGTCTGGTCTTGACGACATTGTCTACGACAACCAGAGTCGAGGTGTGGGGAAGTTGGTTACCTTCCTTGCGACTTCTCTTGCTACTTGCCTAGAGTTGGGCATTTGTATTATCTCTCACTTCGTCCTGGTGCAAATCAAACCCTGGAAGGTATTTGGCATCTGCGTGCCAGGCTTTGGTCAATTGACACGACCTCCTCTGACGTTTGCCGCTCGGCTCAGCTCGCTTCATTTCCGGCCACAACCAAACAACGAGGGCAAAAAAAAAAAGGATCTCACACCAAACTCTTTGCTTGTGCCTCTAGTCTCCCCATCATGGCTCCGCATAGTGAGAGTGAGGGAGGCGTCTTTCCCAGCAGCGGCGCAGCCGAAATCGCGCTCAATGACAACGGGTCAACGTTTGGCAACCGGCTTGATGACGCTGCGACAGACGCCCCGTGCCACTACGGAGATGCCCCGGAACGCTTCGCCTCCAGCGCCTCCAGCGCCTCTGACGCGCCCCAAGCCAGCACTCCTGGCACCCCGAGTACTTCGAGCGGCGCCTTCACCTCACATTGTGCCGACGGCCATGCAGTTGACGATGCACGCACTACTTCCCGCTTGAATGGTCACAGCAACGGTCACAGCAGCCATGGTCGTCATTCGCATCATGACGCGGCCCAGAGCTCGCCGTACCTGCTTCCCGCTCCTCTCGATGCTGAGTATGACCTCATTTGCGTTGGTTTCGGTCCCGCCAGCCTGTCTGTCGCGGTGGCCATGCACGACGCCCTCGCTTCGGGAAAGAAGCTCTTGGCCGATGGCTCTTCTCCGAAGGTCCTGTTCATTGAGAAGCAGAGCCGATTTGCTTGGCACTCTGGCATGCTTCTGCCAGGAGCCAAGATGCAGATCTCCTTCATCAAGGACTTGGCCACTTTGCGAAATCCCCGATCAGAATTCACCTTTTTAAATTATCTTCACCGCCACAATCGCTTGGTTGACTTCACCAACCTGAGCACCTTTCTGCCTGCTCGTGTCGAATACGAAGATTACTTGCGATGGTGCTCCTCTTTCTTCACTCGTCTTGTCCAGTTTGGTCAGCAGGTGGTATCAGTGTCGCCAAATGACACGAGCAAAGGCGCAGTCCGCTCATTTTCCGTTCGCTCCGAGGAGATTGCTACCGGAAGGATACACACCTACCGTGGCCGGCATGTTCTCATCGCCACTGGCGGACAGCCATCGCTGCCTAAAAGCTTCCCCCACAAGCATCCCCGAGTAATACACTCGTCGCAGTATGCGAATGTGATTCACCAGATTATCCCCAAGGCATCCACTCCTTGCCGTGTTGTGGTGGTTGGAGCTGGTCAAAGTGCCGCGGAAATTTTCAACAATGTTGCAAGCCGCTACCCGAACTCGAAAACGCACTTGCTCATGAGACAGGAGTTTCTGCGTCCAAGTGATGACTCGCCCTTGTAAGTCTAATCCGTCGCGTCCTATCAAAGGAGGGGGAAAAGGACGAAGGAGGGAAAAAACAGCAAAACTCTGCAGACGACGCTTCACTAGCTACCTTCTTTCTTTCTTTCTTTCTTTCTTCTCCCTCTTCCCCTTTTTTTGCTTCCTGGTTCTCGAACAAAGTTGAACATCGTCAAACAAACACTAACAAGACCAGCGTCAATTGTGTTTTTAATCCAGAGTACATTGATTCCATGTTCCCAAAATCTGCCAGGTATCGCCACAATCTGCTCTCCGAAGCCCGCGCTACCAATTACGGTGTGGTGCGGCTTGAGCTTATTGAAGCATTGTACGAGCGCATGTACGATCAGCGCCGAGAAATCGGTGTCGATGAGACAAAGTGGCCGCATCGCATCATGGGTGGTAAACAGATCATCAGCATGGAGTCACATGGTGAAGTTGTGCAGCTCAGGGTTCGAAACATTTATGAAGACGACATCGACGGCTTTGTCGATGCCTCTCATGATGAGATTATCGAAGCTGATCTTGTCATCGCTGCAACTGGATATCGTCGCGATCTTCACGTCGGCATGCTGAAAGACGCCTGGGATTTACTCCCCAAAACAACTCCAGGCAGTATCGAGTTTAGCAAGGGCATCTCCGGATGGAACGTTGATACCAAACAGGGCGAACGTAAGATTGCTGTCGGCCGTGACTACAAGGTCAAGTTTACGCCCGGCGCTGTGGCAGAAGACGCAGGTGTGTGGCTGCAAGGATGCTGCGAGGGCACCCACGGTGTAAGTTGCCTTGCTTCATTTCCCGTCGCGCATTTGATTTATTTGTCCAAAAATTAGGCAAGTCACTTACTAATGATTCGGCGATGGTTACAGCTCAGTGATTCCTTGTTGTCCGTGCTGGCCACACGATCTGGAGAGATGGTTGAAAACATTTTTGGAAATCTGTAAAAAACTATGACAGTAGGGGAATTGGGGACTTGTTTCATTGGGGCTTTTTTTTTCTTTTTGGCACATATTGAAGAGGGGGATGGTGTTTAGAAGTTTCTCGCTTCCAACCATGTATGTGGTGATGACTGAGATGAGGTCTCGTTCTTTGGAGAGCAGCATGGCACAACACTGAGAAGAATAAGTTGTTCTTCTTCTTCTCTTTTCTTCTCTTTTCTCTTCTTTTCTTTTTCTTTTTTTCTTTTATTTCTTCCTCAATTTTGGAGCTTCCCGTACAAACTCTTGGGTATATACCTTTGTCTAGACTATAGAACGAGCGAAATGAAGTCATGAGACACCAGCTGTCTATCCTAGGCGGCCCTGTACGATGACGTGGACGACCAGTGACGGTGCTCCGAGATGATCCCGCCTATTTGAGCAGCCTTCAGCGGCACAGAACTAAATCGCAAGCGAGGAACTGGTTTCAAAACATGTATTGCAGATGGAATACAAACCTTGTGCAAGCCCTGTTTTAGCAAACCATGGCTCTGGCTCAATGTATTTTTCTTTTCTTTTTTGCCCAAGTTCATCATACCAAGACGTGATTCGTTATTTGTACATATGTACAAAGTATGTATAAGTAGGTACCTATGTACGTGTGTTTTCACGTGCCAAACAAAACCTCGGCAGGAACGACCTCGATTCTCTTCAGTCCTGCCCCACCACCACCATCGTATCTGCAACAAGGCCCAAAAATCTTGTACACCGTGGTTTACTTTTCACATTTATGGTCTTTTTGTGTCTCGACATATGGATCGAATATGGCAGCTTGGGATTGTTGTAGTGTATCATCGCCTACCGGGGGCTTGGGCAACTACCTAGTAGCTACCCGTCTCAAGCACGCCCAAAGCGATTATGACGACAAGCGCGGCACGGAACACGGTGCAGAAACTCTGGGATCCCCGTGTTGAAGAAATCCCGCCTGCAGGCCTCAAAAAAAGTGCTCATGAGGGCGTTTGGCGAATACGAGACTGGTTTCGCATCGGCTACTCAGACTTTCTTCGTTCCTCGGGCTTGCCAGGGACAGGCTTCTGTGTACGAAACGTGGGCTATCAACCAAATCTGTGAGGCTGGGCCAAACGATGGCACAACTCTCAGTCGATGTCTTGATTTTTTTTTCTCCATTCTGAAAATCGGTGACGGACAATGAAATCGACCTTCAAGAGAAACTTAATGGTCCCGGCTTCTTCTCCCATTTTCTTTTCTTTTCTTTTCTTTTCTTTCTTTCTTTTTCTTCCTTTTCTTTTTTTTTTTTTTTTTTGTCTTTCCGGCTCATAATTCGGGCTGAGGATAATTGGCTGGGACGTTGGTGGTTGCTTCCTGGATCGTCAGCCCGGCAACGCGCTTTGGAGACTCGAGAATAACATCTGAAAAGTCCTATACTCGCGCTCCGCACTTTCGCATTTTATCGACAGGCCGTGATGGATCGTCAACGTTCATGTCTGTGCCTCAATGTGCTGCAAAATACTCAGACTCCAGCAAAGTCATCTCGTCGATCCTACATATGCTTTCGCCGCTTCAAGCTTCATGCTTTTCTGTTTCCTGGTTTTGCTGCAGTTGACTGGATGCCTCGTATTCCAAGACGGAAACCTCACCCCATGATACACACATCGGTGGCGGCCAGTGATTTTTGATGATGTAAGTCACCCACGGTTCTAGTATCTTATGCCGTTGCCAAGACTCGTTATGACGATGATGCGATGTAGATTCGGATTTTGCAAGACACTGATTTCTTTTTCTTTTTCTTTTTCTTTTTTTTTTTTTGCTCCTCTCCTTTACTCTCGCCACAATCCAAGCGCGAATTTTATTAGTATAAAGCCTCTCGCAGCAAGTCCATAATCTTGACTTACACCTAGGCATCGCCTCAAGCACTTTGTCAAGTAACACGACTGCGATTTATCGACCGCCAACCTCGTGTACCGTCTCAAGACGAAACCAGCACATAAAAAAAAATACTGCTTCAACTTGTGCTCACCACTCATCACCATGATGCTATCGCTGCTCCTGGGTGTTGTTACCGGCGTAGCTAGCCATGTCGTTCTTCGCAATTCGGGATGTTACTTCCAGGTTCACGCGGCCGGATCTCACCAGGGTAATCTTGGACAAATCAGCAGTGGTCAAATTCGATTTGGCGACATCGCGCCGGCCACTTTCCGCATCGAAAATAACAAGGTCTGGGATAGTGAGGGCAGAGGATGTTGGTGGACCCGTAAGTTCTAACTTGCCACCTTTCACACACTCTGAATACATGGATTTCGTATTCCCTGATACACCTGTGCAGCTATACTGACATCAAGTCTCGCGTCTAGCACCCACCAATGTTTTGCAATGCGATACGAACCAGGCCGCTATGCCAGGCGTCGGCATCGGCTGTGACGGTCAGATGTCCTATCTCGACCAGACTACCTTTTACCAATGCGCCACTGATCAAAAGGACCAATGGAATCTCTACTTGAAGCCTGACGCAGGTAACAACTGCGGCGAGGTCAGTCTCATCTCCAGCGGCTGCCATGCCGAATGTCCTCAGCCGGCGCCGGCGCCGCAGCCAGAGCCACAGCCAGAGCCAAAACAATGTCCAGCCAATCTTCAAGGCGCCTACGAGTTCCCTCACCTAATTATCCCGGTCGACAAGTACAACCCAGACAAGGCTATGGGAACATCCTTCTTTGGCGAGGTGACGCCCTCCATTTCTTCTCTCTTCAACTTTGACATTCCCGCTAGCGACCACGGCAAGACCTGCACACTCGTCTTCCTCTTTCCCGAGCAGTCCCAGCTTGAAACCTCGTCCTATAGTTTGTCTGGCGAGGGCAAGATTGACTTCTCCATTCTTGACAGTCCCGTCAGCACCAGCACAACCTGGAATAACAAGCCAGGAAAGAAATCTGTCTACGGCACCCAGGCCGTAACTCCAGGCCATAGCTACACTGTCGCGACGTTCCCATGTCCAGCAGGCCAGGCCATCTCGGTCGAGCTGGACAACTCTGGGAGCACCAACCTGCGATATTTCCAAGATTATAACCCATCGCCCATAGGACTGTACATCACCAAGTGCTAAGCGAGTGCGAGAATATTATAAGCGTCATGACTTTGACGTTTGGGGGTGGGGGGGAATAGCATGTCAGACTAATCGTGTATGCCGTGCGTTTTTTAGTGACGGAATGAAATGGTTTGCAGCTACGGCAAATGAGTAAATGGAATCACACGCCTAGGTAGATAGTATCAGATGATGCTAATTACAGTCTGTTTATTTTATTGCTCAAAGGTCTAACGAAGAAAGGAGAATACCTTACAACTGACCATGATTTAACTCACGTTCTGCCCTGCGTGATGAATCGAGCAGTGTTTATTAAGGTCAGGGTAAATATGACTTGTTCAACATGCCTCACCGTTATACAAGCAATAAAACGAGTGTAGAGAAACGAAAATAAAGGACCGGGGCCAGAAAATTGGGGGAAGAAAGGAAGAGAAGCAGAATAACGTAATCATTCACGTGTCCCCTTGGTGCCGAGAAGGCTACATCTCCGTACCTATCCACACTTATACAATGGCTTATCGGGAAAGGAGTGAGTAGCTTCCAATCAGCGATTCAAGATATGTGGATGGGTACAATGGTGTAGCCTTTTCGGCATCAAGGGGATGACAAAGCTCTGTTTCGGTAACCAGAGGGGAAAAGAACAAAGGAGAGCGCCACTTTCACAAGCCAGAAAGCCACGTCAAGCGCTAAATCTGCCGGAACACAAAGTCACAAGACCAAGTGGACGGAACGGACCGGTGACTTGTCTGAATTGATGACTTGTCAGGCAGAAGCGAGACGGGCACATCACATCATGATTAGACGGGGTTTGGAGTTTGGAATCTGGATACTTTTTTTTCCCTGTATGAAGCTGTTATTTCTTTTTTCTTTTTTCTTTTGGGTGACACAGTGGGGGGAATTCGGGACTCGGGACTGACGATATCGTCGGCAGAAACTTCAAACAAGGTTCCACCCTCGCCGGAGCTAGCTTCCATTACAAAATCCACGGATCAATCAGACCAAAGAAAATGACGACTATTGCCGCCCCATTTTTTGCTTTTGTTTCTCCTTTTCTTTTCGTCATGAATGTATTGTGCGTCTTTTTTTTTCTTCTTTTTTTTCGTTTGTTTTCCCGGCCTTGTTGCTATTCAAGTGGACCAGGTCCAGAACCTTGCCCCAAAAACCTCCCTTTCTCGGGGCTCTGAGCAGATTTTATTGGCTGTTGGCAGATCAAGACACAACAGACGGACAACAAACAGACGGTTTCAAAGTCAAAGATGTGCGAATGACTTTTTTCTTGAATTGGCCCGGGCAGTAGGCCGTGTCATGCTTGTGTCGTCCGCTCGCTCACATGTGACTGGCAGCTGGGGAGAGGTTGGTGAGCTGGGCCGAAGCTATGGTGTGAAACTGAGAGAGCAGGGCGCGGGCCGTGTATCTATATAGGCCCGTGTGCCGGCTTCGTCGGCATGGCGGACATGATGGAATCAGACTGGCTTGTTTGTTGTTTGTCCTGCAGAGTTTTGGCTTCTTTTTGGGAAACAAAAGAAGACGAAGACGAAGTATATATATATATTCATAGGTATGTGTGTATGTGTTGAAAATCAAGACTGCAACAACAACAGGACCGAGACGATAATGTCAAACTTCGATTTTGAAATCACCGTCTAATGCCAGCAGAGCTTGAAGATCGTTGGAACACCCTCCGCCCCCCCCCCCCCCCAAACACAGCTTTCATACTCCAACTATGGCTCGATCGCTCAGCATCCGAAGACGAGGCATGGCCAAGGCAGCCCCTTCGCCGACAGCTCGCCGTCAGTCTGACGAACTAAGCCTACTTGCCATTCCGTACACATCCACAACGAGGTCCGATCCGCCTTTTCAACTGGTGCCGGTCAAGACCGCCGTGAGCCCATCGAGGCCATGCTCGAGCCCTCCCTCCCCTACCAAGCCGATATCAACCACGTCGTCCATCTACCCCGATTCAACGCACTCGACGGTCGTGCCGGACTCACCCCACTCCAGCATCCTCTCCCCGTTCCCAGCCCGTGACGACCCAAAAGACCCGTCGTCTGTCATGTCCGGCGGCGGCGGCGGCGGGAAACGCAGCTCGGCCTATGCAGCCGCACAAATATGGGAAGACAATTACGACGCCTCCGCGACGACCTTTGTGGCTGAGCCGGAAAATCAACTCCCCGCCTACCTCGCTCCGCACATCATCTACAGCGAGCGCGACGAAGACCAACCGGCAGAACTGTCTGCCGCGCCGTCAACGCCGCCCTTGTCTTCTTCTCCCTCCCTCCCGCCCGCCCAGCAAGCCCTGACGGGAAGAGGCATCCACGCAGCGGCGTGGCCGACCCCCGAGAACAGCAAATGCGCCGAGGCACAGTCCATGTTGAGGACGTTGAAGAAGAAAAGCCGCTTCTGGGGCACGTTACGCCTCGGGAAGAGACAAAGCATTGCGATTCCGGAGAACGAGCCGCCGCCGCCGCCGTCGTCGCCGCCGTACGAACACACACGGGGAGTGCGGCAGGGCTCAAATGCCGACACCGTCACGACGGAGGACTCTGTCGTGACGCCCGCGGATGAGGTGTGTCCGTGGGAGACAAGTCATGCGCCGTCGGACGGAAGTGGATTTGGAAAAGCCCAGCTCGAGGATGGCACACGCATCTTGGATGCAGCGGGTGCGGATGGCGTGCATCAGGAGCTCCTCCACACCATTGCGGTGGATATACCACGTGACTCTCACTTTGGGGATGAATTCTGGGCAAAATTCCCGCGTTGTTTCATCTGATAGCACAAGCACAGGGCACAACAAGTCGTTTGTTTGTACGTGTCTTGTCTCGTCATTCGTTTTACTATTTTGCTATTTTTCTTTTGTGTAATATTCTTTTTATTGTAAATTTTTTATCTTTTTTTTTCTTGTGCGGGCATTACTCCCTTTCAGAGTATGCGAACCGGTTATGCTTGTCAATGAACCACCTAAATTAAAACATGAAACATTCAGTTCTCTTCCAAGGAAATGCCGCGGTGTTGACTTCTTTTTGCATGGCTCAATACTTTTTGAGGTGTGCTGAGCGGGGAATAGTCCGACGCACCAATTGCTTGCGGATGTACAGTGCGTCAATGGGTACGGATCATTCAAACATTTCGCCATAGAATTTCGGTGCAAAAAGTGTCACTATTCTTCGGAGCCATGTGGTGATGTAGTCCATCATCTTCGCGACCTGAGATTTTTGCTGAAACCCCATTCGGTGTCTGTGGGGCCGTAAAGGCCCACTTTGCCAGTCCGGCATCGCCAGTTTTAACTTTTCTCCATCATCCTTTTTTATTCCGGAAACCCTTATGACGACCAGAAAAAGAGCCTTCCTCCGTCTGACTAGCAAGAAAGAAGAAGAAGATTAAAAAGAGACAACGCGACAAAGAGAGCGAGACAGAGAGGGGGGGGGAGAGAAATCCTATCCTCTTCCACCGCTTTTTTTTTTTTTCTCATTCTGTTGGTTCTCCTCTCATTTCAGATCGACGTCAAATCAGAAGAATGAGCTCAAGGACACCGGTGGTTGGTCTTCTCGGCGGTGGCCAGCTGGGCCGAATGCTCTGCGAGGCAGCCGCGCCCCTCAATGCGCAAATCGCCGTGCTGGACGCTGAAAAATGCCCAGCCAAGCAGATCAACAGCAGCGAATACCATGTCACGGGCTCGTTCAAGGACGCAGCCAAGATCAAAGCGCTCGCGTCCAACTGTGACGTCCTGACGGTGGAAATCGAGCACATTGACACCGAGGTCCTGGAGGAGATTGACACCCATGGCGTGCAGATTCGCAACACAGACGGCACCACCTCATTGAAAAAGGTCGCCGTTCATCCCTCGTGGAGGACTCTCCGCCTCGTGCAGAACAAGTACGAGCAAAAGGAGTACCTGAGGAGACAGGGTGTTCCCGTTGCTGAGCAAATGGCCATTGAGTCGGGTGATGCCATGATGGCTTCCATGGATGAGGCTTCCAAGAGGTTCGGCTTTCCGTGGATGCTCAAGGCCCGCAAGGATTCGTACGACGGCCGCGGTAATTTTAAGATCTCGAGCCAGGCAGATTTGGAGCAGGCACACAAAGAGTTCGGCAGTTTGTTGTGCTATGCCGAGAAGTGGGTGCCCTTTGAGCTGGAGCTTGCGGCCATGGTCGTGCGAACGGAAGACGACACTGGAAAACTGAAGAGAGTGATTCCTTTTCCGGTCGTGGAGACGGTGCACGAGGACAACATCTGTTCCAAGGTGTTTATGCCGCCGCGAAACGTCTCCGCGGACTTGTGCGAGAAGGCCCAGAGGGTGGCTACTTCTGTGGTCGAACAGCTCTGGGGAAGAGGTGTCTTTGCCGTGGAGATGTTCTTGACAAAGGAAGGGGATATCATATTCAACGAGTGTGCGCCACGACCGCATAACAGTGGGCATGCGTCCATCGAGTCTATCCCTTACATGTATGTTGAACTGGGTGTCACTTTACCAGTCAAAGAGTCTTTTTTTTTTGTCCTTCTCTTTTTTTTCTTGTCTTTTTTTTTCTTCTCTGTTCTCTTTTTCTTCTTTTCTTTTTTCTTCTGCTTCTTATGACCGCTAACCGCGCTCCAAGGTCACAATTCAAAGCACAACTCGCTGCTATCCTGGATGAGCCTCTGCCAGAGGTATTGGAACCCCATGTTTCATCTAGTATCATGATCAACATTTTGGGTGGTGCCAACCCAGACTCCCACCTGGCTCTGATAGAAAGGGCCAAGTCCATGTTCGGCAAAAAGGCGGCGGTCTATGTCCATCTTTATGGCAAGGAATCTAAGCCTAGTCGCAAGATTGGACACATCACCGTCACGGGATTCGGATCCATTGCCGAGCTGGAAACGTTTGCTCAGCCACTGTTACAAATGACGGACAGCATCCGACAAGAACGTCTCCAGGGCTCAAGTACGTCCATGCGCCCCCAAGCTGCTCCTAGTACAGCTGAGCCAAAGGCGAAACGACCGCAAGGCAAGCCGTTAGTGCTGGTCACAATGGGTTCAGACTCCGACTTGCCAGTTCTCAAAGCTGGCATCGACATCCTTAACCAGTTCGGTGTACCGTGGGAGGTGGACATCACTTCTGCACACAGAACGCCTGACAAGATGGCGCAAAGGGCGCGAGAAGCAGCAGATCGTGGTCTGAAAGTCATCATCGCTGCCGCAGGAGGTGCTGCTCACCTACCCGGCATGTTGGCAGCGTACACTCCGTTGCCCGTGATTGGCGTGCCTGTCAAGGCAACTCACTTGGACGGCTATGATTCATTACTTAGCATTGTCCAGATGCCTGTACGTCAAGTCTTTCTTTTTTTTTTTTTTTTTTTTTCCCTCCTAGAAATTTGACGACATCTAACCAACTCCATCTAGCGAGGTGTGCCCACGGCCACTGTGGCAATCAATAACTCGACCAATGCCGCTTTACTGGCGATTCGATTCCTTGGCGCCTTCACGCCCGAGCTGCTACAAAAGATGAAGGACTACCAATTGGAAATGGAGCAGCAAGTCAAGGACAAGGCGGAAATCCTGCGAGAGATTGACATAGACGCCTACTTGGAAAAGATGGGCAAGAAATAAACGCCTGCCATCTCGTTCCCGTAAAAGAAAAATAACAAACATAAAACAACAATAGAAAAACAATTCACACCAAGAATTTTTTTAGACCGGTCTCTATGCGATTGTGTCCCGTCCGTGTCTCATATCAGGGATTTTCGACGCACGCAGAATGCTGAAAGCTGACGTTGGGGCATTGGCCAATGAATCATGGCGCTGTGATTTTTATCAGCTGTCAAAAGTGCTCATCCACTTGGCCCAACCGTTTGCTCCTGGCGTCGCAAGAGTTACCAGACTCAATCGTGCCCTTTTAGGCAAGCACAGGTCAACTGGTGTGCTAGTATGTAGGAGAGCAAGAGTGCTGAGGAAGAAGGAACGACAAGACGTGCAGTCAATCCCGTACGCGCAGAAAGGTGGTGTCTATTAGCCCGATCCATGCCTCCATCCAATGTTCAGTGTCGCCTCGAACCCCGTCAAGCATGCCAAGCGATATTCATCTTGATCCTTCGGCACATACTGATTACCCTACGTAAGCTCGTCGCCCAGACTCGCCGCTATCACCGCCGCGTTGCCGTCAAGGTGTCGCCTATATCCATTCCAGGTCAATTCCTTAAACAAGCTTTCTGTTGCCCGGAACGCATAGGTGGAGCCTAGACAACGCGCGGGTTATAATAAACCCGCGCTACGCGAGGGCTACGGCTATACACATTATCCACTACTTATTTTTTTTTATATATAATTTACTAAAGACTTAAAATAGTAAACATATTAATAAATTTCTAGTGTATTTTATATATTAGTTATAAGCCTAAAAGAAAGTTAAAAAGACTCCTTATAACTAATACTATATACCTATATTATTAAATATATATTATTAAATCTCTTTTTATTTTCCTTTTAATAATAAAAATAACTTTTATAATAAACTTATAGATTTTAATCCTAATAAAGTAGCTTATATTTATAAAGTATTAAAATAACTAAATTAAGGCTTTTAAAAAAATAGGTTAAAAGTTATTAATTTAAAATAAAATAAATCTTATATTTTTTAAAAAAAAATTAAACCTTTTTAAAAAGCTAAAAGCTATTATTAATAAAGAATATATTTAATTTATTATAAAGTATTTTATTAATACTTATAAATTTATAATAAATAATACTTGTTACATGTATTTTATTTTATTTTATTATACTTTTTGCAAATTTGCCTGCACTGCAACAGCGCTGTGGGATTAACTCTAAACCTTTTAAAAAGTTAATAAAAAGTTTTATAATACCTATTTACTCTCTATACTAATACTATATTAGTTTTAGAGTATAGGTATAGTAAATAATATAATACTAATAAATATTAATAATAGGAATAATAAACTTATATAAAGTTACTACTACTTACTTATAAAATAAAGTAGCTTT
>AFRA01000300.1:0-34306 GCA_000223055.1 Claviceps fusiformis PRL 1980
AAGAAGAAGAAGCAGCTAATAACAAGAGCGAAAAAATGGCTTGTGAAGAAGAAACTAAGATGAGGGTATCCGACGCTCGCCCTGCGCCTAGAATGACGACAACTCTGGTAGTATATATGAATAGGAGCGGCTTTATTTTGCCCAGGGGAGTGCAGCGCTTTGCCTGCCTCCGTGATGCTGATTCATTCGGGTGGCCATGCAGATCTCGTCTATCACAGACGCTGTTATATGACCACAGAGCTACACCACTTGAACGTGAATTAGAACGTGAAACGATGCATGTACCGTGATGAGTTGCCCTGCTCTCCTAGTCAACACTCAATCCAAGGCATCCACTCCACACTCACACATGTTATATACGCCGTCACCAGAGCATCGAGTACAGTCTTGGACATCCACCTCGGCCAACTGCCAACTGCCCTGCTCCAACGATTCATCACTCAGACCAAGATATCCACGCTCACTCTCATAGTATACACGTCCGCCTCAGCCATCCATGCACACCTCATACATCCACCCCCCTCCCAGCGGCCCGCCCGCCCGCTCGTACACCACAAGACCAACACACCTCCAAGACCATTGCCATCCCTTACAGAGTGATTCACCGAAAGCGATGATTTGGCCAAGCGCCGCCCCGGCGCCCCCCTCTCTATATAGAGAAGGTCAGTGGTGGTAAAAACGCAATCGACTTCAATTTTTTTTTGTCTTGTTTTCCTCCCTCCAATGGCTTCCACCACATTGCATAATGAGCTTTCTACGGCCTCGGGAATCGGGATGTGTATGATTCAGGCGTTCAAGTCGGGTGAGGGCCTCGACATCTCACGAGACAATTGATGCAAGGGTATAAGCGTTCTTTAATTCAAGGCCGTGGCAACTCACGAGACAGTTCATGTGTAAAAAATGTGTGATACGCGGTATTTCATCCAAGGCCGTAAGAACACTACGAGCATAAACGTGCAAGATACAAGCGCTCTCAAGTCAAGTGAGCGTCTTGATAACTCTACAAGACACAATGTGCAAGATACGCATTCTTTGATCAAAGCCCTGAATAAATCTGGAAGAATATATATACTATAAGCATTTTTTAATTCAAGTAACGAGCTTGACGACTCACGACATACAATGAAGACGATACACGTTCTTCAATCAAAGACCTTGACAGTTCTACGAGACAATGGATGTAAGTTAAGATACAAGCGTTCTTGAATTAAAGCCTCAACTGTACGAGAATTCCTAATCCAAAACTCGACCCGCCACCGCAGACTCGCTCTTGTCAACCGTCTTGGTCTTCTTGAGAGCCTTTCCTAGCTGAATCTCGCTCAGGAATCCTGCCGGACGGCCACCAGCGGGAGCAGGCGCAGCTGGTCCCTCGGCCCCTGGTGGTGGTGGTGGAGGAGGAGAAGAAGAGGCTGCTCCCATAGGTGGCATCGGCGGTGGCGGAGGAGGAGCTGCTCCCGTAGGTGGCATCGGCGGCGGTGGCGGAGGGACAGCGACAGCTGGAATAGCATCAGAAGCAGGCATCGGGGGAGGAGGAGGAGGAGGAGGAGGTGGTGGTGGTGGTGGCGTTGCAGCGGGAGCATCCGAGCTCGCGGCGGGCGGCGCAGGCGCAGGTGGAGGTGGAGGCGGCGCTGCAATAACAGCATCGTTTGCTGGCGCCGGGCTGGCTGGTGTCGACTCCCTTCCAGCAGCAGACAGTGGTCGGGGAGGTGCCATTGTGCCAAAGAGGATCGAAGCCAGCTGCGCCGCATTTCCACCACCGGGGCGGTCATCATCAGAGTCGTCGTCATCGTCCTTGTCCGACCCCCAATCTTCAGAGTCTGCTCGTTTTCTAGACACCGGCGGTCCGGCTGGAGCGGCAGGGGCGGCCTGGGACATCCTGAAAAACGGGTTTGTGGACGGATCAGATCGTGGAGCTGCAGGAAGAGCTGCAACGGGAGCTTCTGCTGCAGCAGCTGGAGCCCGAGACGCAGAGTCAGCTGGTTGTCCAGCAGGCTGAGACCGCATCTTGTGGTAGGGGTTTTTGCTTTCCGTGTCTGCTGCTGCTGCTGCTGCTGCTGGTGGTGGAGACGTGATGACCGTGGGAATTGGAGGGGGGGAGCTGGGCTTCTTCTCCGTTTCTGGATTCACAATCTGGCTTCCGCTGGGGGTGGAATTCTGAGGGGTGATTTGTTCGGGCCCTTCTTCGTCAGACGAACTATCATCGTCAAGAGCCTCTAGTTGACGCTGGAGTTCGAGCTCGCGCTGTTTGGCCTCTTCTATTTCCGCGCGTCTCGCCGCCATCTTGGCTTCCTTTTCCTTGGCTTCAGCCAGGGCTGCCTTCTTGCGCTTCTTCTCCTCTTCCTTGCGCAGCTTGCCTTGCCTGACCTGCTCTTCGAGAGCCTTTAAGCGAGCCGCGGCCTCTTCTTGTTCTTTGGCAAACTCGTCTTGCTCAGCTTTCATAGTTTCTCTAGAGGCAAATCAGTCAAACGTAAAAAAAAAAAAAAAAAAAAAAAAAAGGTTAAAAAGATTATTTTGCTTAAAGTAGTCTTTTTTTTTTATTTCAGAAAAATGACGTCAAAGAATAGTGACATGACTTACTCCATTTGCTGAGTCTCTTGTTGTTGCTCTTCGCTTTCGCGCAGGAGCCTTGCCTCCTCAGCGGCCTTGGCGGCTTGCTCTTCTTCTGCCTTCTTGGCTGCGTCATGCTCCGAAGTCTCTGCTTTGCCGCCTTTTCTTGTCGGAGGAGGCGGCGGTGCTCTAGTAGTGGTTCCAGTCTTGGATGCTTCCGAGGCCGGGACTGGTGCAGCAGCAGCAGGAGGAGGCGGCGCACCTTGCTCCTCAGCCAGACGAGCCTTCCTCTCGGCCTCTCTCCGAGCATCTTCTTCTTCGGCCTGCTTTAACCTGCTAGCTCGCTCCGCCTTTTCTCTCTCAGCTCGCTGCGAAGCTGTTTCGCCGCTCTTCGCAGGGGCCTTGATACCAAGGGCTGCCAGACGCTCGGCCATGCGTTGCTCGGCTTGCTGCTTGATATATGCCGCTCGTTCTTCTGGCGTCTTGTAGGAAGAGTAGGAGGCCCCCGAGGCTGGTGGAGTGGCAGTTCGCGAGGTAGCGGTAGACTCCTCTGGGCGGGGGCTGGCATCTCGTGCAGCTCGAGGAGATTGTCCAACAGTCGGCGGATGAAGGGAAGCCCCCCGTTTGTCTTGAGAGCGGAGACGAGCGGCACGGCTTTCACGCTGCAAGTCAAAAATAAAGTCTCGAACCTCATCTTCAACTCCCAGACCGTCTTCCCAGCGACGCTTCTCGTGTTCGCTCGAGTTATCCTGGCCGCCTTCCTTGAGACTATCTTCGATACCACGGGCGAAATCCCGAACGCTCTCTTCAACGTCACGAACCATGCTCTCGTTACTCTCCTTCTCAGACTTGACCTTGATTGTTTCTTCTTCGAGTCTCTTGGGGGCGTCAGTGTCCTCTGTGCTCACGTCAATCTTCTTCCCCGTTAGAGCAGCAGTCCGCTGCTGCATCATGGCCTTGGCCCTTGCCTTCAATCGATCACTCTCCGTGACGACACCACCAGGACCCGTTCCGACGATCTGCGGGCCGCTATTCGGGTGTGCCTTGGCATCCCTGAGACGGAATAATTCCAGTCGTGCTTCCATAATGGCCTTTTCGGTCCTACGTACTTGGGAAGCCAACTCCGGGACCTTGTCGGTGAGATTCTGCAGTTGACGTTTGAGGGACCGACGCTCGGCGTCCGAATCTCCAGTGGCCAGCGCAGCGTCAGGATGGTCATCAATCTCATTTTGAATGCGACGAATGCGGCGGTACAGCTCTTCCGACTCCTTGCGGTCTCGCCGATCCAAAACGTCGTCCTCTTCGCTGTTCTTCTCATCTGCAAAGTCCATCGCGTCCAAAAGAATCTGCTTCTCCTTGACCTTTTTTCTGAGCTGCTCAAGAGTAAAATCTTCGTTCGAGCCGACTGATGCCGGAGACTCGGAACGCGGAGAGGAAGAATGACCGAGTCTTCGACGAGCGCTGGAGCGATAGCCAAAGTTTTCATCGTCATTTCGGAATACGGTGGCGTCTTTGCGACCAGCTTGGGCTCCCACACCACTCTCTCTGAAAGATCGATTTTTCATATAACTGACGCCAGTTTTCTGAGGCAGCAGAGCGGCACCAGAGTTCTTTCGAATGTCTGACTCCTGATGCAACAAGGTCTTCAGGGTGCCAATTGACTGACTGAAATTGCGAGTCGAAGGCGGAACGAGCTCGGGGGGCAGCGTGTTGGGCAACGGGTAGCCGTTGAGTTTTCGGTAGATCAAGTGCATGGCCACGGCAAACTCATCCAGATCCAGGCGACCTTTATTTCCATGATCAGACAAAGTCCAGACGCGCTCCAAATCGGGTTTTTCCAGACCGCTTTGGCCGAAGATCTCAATGGCCTGGTCACCGCCAATATATCCTTTGCCAAAACCATCCCATGCGCGAAAAAGTGAATCGTATCGAGTCTTTTCCTCCTTGGTGATTGCCCATGGAATGACAGCGTTCCCCTGAAGCCCTTGCGTTGTGAACGAGCCTGCTTCGCGACCCTGCTGAGGCATCATGCGGGCCTGTAATACATCAATGTTTGGCAATCCCGAGGCCGGCGCGTTGACAAGACCCCATTGCCCAGGTCGTCCGGTCGGTTGAGCGTTCAACGGCGCCGACATAGTGCCAGCAGGTGGCATCGGGGGCATCGGGGGCATCGGGGGTCGTGGTCCCTGATACCCAGTCGGCTGAGGATTCTGCATGCCACTGAAGCCAGTCTGTTGCGGTTGAAACGCCTGTGGCTGGCCGCCGAAGTTGGTTTGTTGGCCGGGAAATCCAGTCATTTGAGGTTGAAGTAGTTGAGCATTGGACGGTAGCGGCTGTTGGGTAGCAGCAGCAGCAGGCGTCAAGCTGTCATTGCGGAGGCCCGAAGAGTTGGTGGCCGCGGCGGAGGCAGCAGAGTCGTCAGCGACGCTGAAACTGATGATGTCGACCATGCTGGATACCTCATTCTTAATGCTATCTGGTAGAACTGCTGGAAGGGACTTTCCCGTCATTTTCAGATTGCACAAATACATGGCGAGTGCAAATTCGGGAAAGTATAACTGGCCCGCTCGGGTCGTGTCTGCCAATGTCCTTTAGGTGAGTCGAGTTAGTATCACCATTACAGTCATCAGGCAGGGATGGACTGATGGTCCAGGAAGAGGGGGGGGGGGGGATAAAGTAAAAATAAATACCATATGTGGGAAAGTGTTTCTCCATCTAGCCGCGAGCGCAGCAAAAGATCCCTTGCCTTGTCACCAGACATGGTAGTCGAATTCTGGCCAACAGCCGACTTGAAAAGGGTCTCGAATTTGGCCTGGTCTTGGGCTGTTATAAACGACAGTCTGATATTGGGTATTTTGTTGGTCTTCTCAGTGCGTCGTCCTTGTGAGCTTGAAGCCCCCCCGGTATGAAAAGAAGCAGCCATCTCTGTGAAGCCGGTTGGCTGAGGCTTCAAGGAAGGCGGAGGGGGTATGAGGTTCGACGATTGCGCGGGCGACACGGAAGGGAATCCGGTCGGCTGGGAAATTTGGAAGGCTGGCTGTGACGGCGGCGGTTGCAGTGGCTGCTGCTGCTGCTGCTGGTACTGCTGCTGGTACTGTGAGGGTATCGAGGGCATAGGCGGCACCACGGTTGCCGTCTGATAGCTCTGTTGCGGCTGGACGCCCGGGAATCCCGTGTACTGCTGCTGTAGAGGCTGGGACGGCTGCGGCAGACCAGTCGGTTGAGGCTGCATGGGAAAACCAGTATACTGCTGCTGCAACGGCTGCTGGGCAAAGCCAGTAGGCTGCGGTGCAAAGGGGCTGAGCTGTTGTTGCGGTTGTTGTGGTTGCTGCTGCTGCTGCTGCTGCTGGCCTCCAGGACCCAAGGAACCGAACGGAGCGCCGCCATACTGTTGCTGAGTCCCCGGACGCTGACTGTTTCCGCCCAGGAACGCATTCGAGCTGGAATACATGATGGAATCACAGCATTCGTGTGTCTGTATGTCCAGGTGCGATCGTGGCAATGAGCCGGTGGTTGGCGATGTGGGCTCCGGATCGAGACGGGAAGAGCGAGGAGCTCCGCAGTTTGGTGGGAGGGATGGCAATCGAGATGCCGCACAGCGAGGAAGGGATACAGCAGGATGGTGAATGATACAGAGGTGGAAGAAGTAAGAGGTAGAAAAAAAAAAGAAGGAAGGAAAAGGAAGAGAAAAGGAAATGCGGCTGGACACGATGTGCCAAGACCACTGGCAAGTCTGTCCGTCGCGCAGGAGGTGAGAGGTGGTGCGAGAATCTGAAGCACCAGACCAGAGTTGACTGGAGGCGATTAGGGGGTTCGGTCGACGGTAAGGACGTCGGGCTTTCAAATGTTGGCTGGGTCTCAATTGGAGCTGATTGATGACGACTGGAGAGCTAAGTACCCTTGACCCGCGCTACCCAGGGCCAGCAACGAGCAATCAGTCAAGTGCTGACAGTTGGGCAGAGAACCAACCAGACCACAGCAGACAGCCTGGCCCAATTTCCCACCAGACAAGCGCAATCTTCCCTTCAGTGGCACCGAGTCCAGCCTTCTGGCCCCACCTGACAAGTTCTTGTTGTATTGTCTGGTGTGATAGTACATATTGTAAGTACCTAGGTACTTAGTAGGTAGGTAAAATTGTTGGCACACTTCCACTTCCTCATCACGTACTTGCGTTCATTACGCGCGCCAAATAATTCATATGCCATGCCTCAGCTATATTCCAAAACCAATCCATTCCGTCCTTCGCCTCGCTGCATGCTCTATGTAACCAGACTAATATGTTCGCCATTATCCGAATTCCAATGCGGACTACACAAATTCATGGTTTTGCGAGGGGTATCGTGCAAGGAGCAATGATTCCCATCATCCAAATCAACGCCTCAAGAAACACAGAGAGAGAAAAGAAGACGACGACGAATGAGACCCAAAGAACAAAAAAAAAAAAAAAAAAAAAAAGAAGAACAACAAAGTACAAAAAATAGAAATATGAATCGCCCCAATGCTACTCACACCACATTGCAACAACAGTGGTGTGTCCCAGCGGTGAAAAGTATGCTCTCATCCAACCAGCTTCTTTCCAGCTTATCGAATACTCTTGTCGTTCCCTCTTCCAGTGCACATGCATGTATATGTATATACTGGAATACCTTTATAGAAACAGTATATGCAAAAAAGACGTCCCTATCCAGCCCCCATGTCATGGACCGTCTTCTTCATCAATGCGACTGGTCGGGTCTCCCATATATCTTCTGTATCTTTTCATTTGAAGCCCGTCATCCACTTCATAGTTCTCTGTGCATGTGTAGTTCAAGTCGGAATGCTCGTCGAACATTGGCGTCCCGAGGCCGAAATCTTGCTCCGTGGGGGTATCGACTTCTGGTGGGGTGAAGGGCAGGCCTCCGGAACCGTTGCTGGCATCGTCGGTGGTTGGACTAGTGGTCACCTCGCTCGAAATAATGGACATGGGCCGAAGAGCAAGATCCCTAGAGCCGCATGAGCTTTGACGACTATGGCGCCGGGAAGCTATATCCTGAAGAGAGCCTTGATGCGAATCCTGGGAGTGGCGAAGACCCTTTGCTCGCTGAATCTCGAGGCTGCGAAGCGGCAGTCCACCAAACACCGTGGCGAAGTTCACGTCGGCAGGGTTGCTGAAGCGCCATTCCTGAGAAGAGCCATCGCTTTGCTCTGCGCCACTCTCTTGGTCGAGTAGGCTCTGATTGCGCTGCAGAAGCCGCGCCAGGTCTTGAGAGGCGCTTTCCCATTCATCCTTCAGTTGCCGCACCAAGGGCTTGCAATCTCCGTTCGTGGTTTTTCCTTGCCTTAATCTAGACATGATGGACGACTTGCGGGACGGTGATGCCGCGATGCACGCGGTTTTCACTGATTTGGAAATTGCCTTGTCAACTTCTCCCGCTGAAAACGCAGAGAAATATTGGATCGTCAAGTTTTGCTCCAACGATGACAACACATGCTTGAAATTAGACAGGTCAAAGTCATTGTCTTCACAGTCCACCGTGAGGAGGGTTCTATTGTTGGAAATAGCCTCGGCCAGGTCTTCGGTATTGACATTGAGCATCTGGCTTCGCACACGCAGATGCTCGATGCTCTCATTCGTCCCGAGACCGGAGAGTGCCTTTGAAAATTCTCGACCCAGCCTACCCTCGTCCAATTTGGAATCAAATCCCGAAATGTCTAGAAAGCGAACAGTACGGTTATTGACAAAGAAGTCTGCGATGGCTTGGCAAGCTGTGCTACTCGCAGCATCCGGCGTAGAGGTTCCTGCTAGATTGAGACATTCGATGGATTGGTTGACCGTTAGAGCTCGCAGCAGTTTGATATAATTTGCTTCTCGTGCGAATTCCGTCATTTGGGCAAAGAGGCACCAGGGCCCGTACCCATCTGCAATAGCCGCGCAAAGCTCATCTATACCTTCGTCCAGATGACACCCGTTGATATGGACTTCAATTGGCCGCGCTTGTCCCATAGCGTAGAACATCTGGGCAATTTGTGCGCCAGTGAGACCGCTGTTGTTGAGACGCAAAATTTGGATGTACTGGGACTTGTCTGTTGCCAGATAACTTGACAGAACATGAACCGTAGCAGCATTCAGCTAGGATTCTATGTTAGCACAACAACGAATCTCATCGTCATCAGACCAAGGTTGGACGACCAGGACATGGAGGAGAAAAAAAAAAACAAGAAAAAGGGCGGCAAGGCGACGGGGGAATGGATTTGCCTACCATCATGCCAGAGAGATCAAGTTCCTGCAGCTCCCAGTCGTGTATTGTCGTCTCGCTGAACAGAGACTCGTCGGACAGGATTCGGGTATTGCCCGCAATGTTTAGCTTAGAAAGCCTCCTCATTTTGCTGAGTGTAGATTGGATGGTCTCGAATCGGACAACGCCGTGATTATTTGACGTATCTATCCATTCCAAAGACTTCGCTTGTCCTGCAAGGCTCGTCCATAGTTGTGATAGTCCAGCATCGCCCAAAGAACATTGTGACAAGTCCAGCCGTCGCAAGTGAACATGACTAAGCGCCAGGAGATTGGCTGAGGGTCGTGTCAGAAGCTGTAGCACGGCACAGTAAGGAAACAAAGAATGGCTAGCATACCTAAATCATCCAGATCGTGACACGATATGGGATTGCCAGATAGGGAAAGACTGTTGCAAACGCACAACTGGCGCCGAAGCAGTTCCAAAAATGGCTGCAATATTTCCGAGGTCGTCTTGCTTAGGCTGGTCAAATCGTGCTGAAACCGGCTGAGCCTGTTGCTCTTGGTTCCAAGCCCTAAAATATTGGACATATCAAGGCTACGGATGGATTCAGAAGCAAACAACAGCGCATGAATTTCTTGGACCAAGATGGTAGCTTGGAGCAATATATCATGATGGTCTTCTGAAATAGTAACCCCTAGAAAGCCGAGTCAGTAAAGGCAGTCACGCTGGCCACCGCCGCATAAGTCTTCGAATTTTTTTCTGAATACATACCGTTCAAAGACTTGTAGGCCAAAGAGTCCCCATATTGCGCTCTGTCGTTTCTACCCGCAAGAGACGTGAGGTCTATGCCACGAAACGAGATAGCCTTGAAGAAGCTGTTGTAGCGCAAAGCCCTAAAGACTGCCAGTAGCTGCAATGGAGCATAAGTTTTACCATCCGGCGGTAGTAATCGAAATGCTGGTTGGAATGGAGGGCTCCAATCAATGGTCCAGTTTGGAGCGGGGACGTGAAATGCGGCGCAATAGGCCTCTAAGCTGCGCTTAAGTCCACCAAGATCATTGCCTGATGTGAGCTGCAATGGAGGAGGGAGGCCTTTGATATCAAATATGACTTGCTGGAAATGCTGAGGCCACATCGGCTTGAGATTACGATCAGCCTTGGTGAGTGTCTCAATGATGTGGCGATATCGAGAACTGGCTAAATCAATCCTGGTTTCACGGCCAAACGGAGATCTGTGGACGGGATTAGCAAGATGTATTTATGTATATTTGAGGCCTTCTCATGATGCAACACCTACCGAAAGCACATGACAAATCGATGCTCGTGGCACGCCACGGACGCTTTAAATCGAGTCAGAGTCACAGTCCCGTAGGATACAGCTTTGACTCGCAAGTCTCCAGGTGCGGTGGCGTGGTCGGCCTTGAGGACTTCGACGCAATGACACATGCATGGCCCGATGATTAGAAAGAAGGACGATATATCAGTGTTGTCAGGAGCTTCCTCTGCCCCGAGGCTCTTCTGACCAAAGACACGCCTTGCCACCGGGAATATAACGCTTTGATAGCCAGCGTCGGCCGAGCCCTCGGCAGATCGAACTATGTGGTCGATACGGCTTCGCAAGTTATCGGGGAGCAAGGAGTTCGTAGGGACTTGTCTCAACTGTGCCCTGCATGCGCGATGTATTGACGCTAGCCAAATATCTCGCTCCTTGGGTAATGAGAAGTGAAAATGCGCCTTGGAATAGGCCAGCCTCGGCCACGGAGAAAACCACCATATCTCTATGCCTGATCGACTGCCAGCGCTGTCATCATCGAAGGCCGCCACGACTGATCGCAGAGGTATCTCCAGTCGAACATCGCTGGGCGAAACCTTGCAAGAAGTTTGGTGGTACGGAGCCGTACTATCGGCGTTGGGGTCAGGTTGATTCAGTTGCGGGAAGGAAGCTCTGGCGGCATCTCCGCTAGCGAATTTGACCAGAACCTGATCCGAAAGGACCAGGTACTCGGATCGGGCTTTGAGGAGTGATATGTCTGTCCTTAAAGGACCACAATGCTGAACCTCCATGGCCGAGTAGGGTTGCAGTTGATCCAGTGGGCTCCCTGGGCCATCAGAAGCTGGTGAGTGAGTAGACACCCGTCTCTGAAGCCTGTCCAGCATTGACGAAGACGACGAGGATGTCGTCTTGTGGATTCGTCGCATCGAATTGCTGCGGCTTGAACCGGCTGTTGTTGAATCCATGGACGAGCTGCTCAAAGAGCGTAATGCTCGGGTCAGGACTCGCGGTGTCCTGTTCTCGGTTGACGAAGTCGAAACATCGTGAGGGGTTGTGACCGAAGTACTCAAGGTGAGCGCGGAGGAAGACCTCCGCCTCCATCTTTCCACGTTCATTCTTGACGGAAGATGAAGTTTTGAGATGAGGAGTATTTGCCCTCTGGTCAACGAAATGTAGCGGCCTCAGCCGAGCTGCACTGCCTATTGACCCTAGCAGAGCATGGCCAACGCGACGCAATATCAAATCAAGTCAAAGCAAAGCGATGTAGACGGATCGAAAGAGGCGGATGGCCTCACAAGGCAGTAGTGAGAGGAGCTGTAGCTAGCCAAATTGGCAGCACTTGAGAGAAATGCTCAGCGGCGCGAACTTGCCGAATGACGTCGGTTGAATCGAGTCTATTAAGAGTTGTCTGCGAAGAGAGTATGTGTGGAGAGCATGTAGATAGCAAGTCCGGATGATGTCTCAGCCACAAGCGGTGCCTTGGAATTCGGAGTCCAGACAGACCGTCGACCGTGCGGATCCTGGACGCAATGAGCAGTCGCTCCCGCATCCGTCACTGCGGAAACAAATCCAGGAACGGCGCGGCGTCAGCCAGCAGTCTTGTCGGCAATCGGTATTCGTCACACGGCGCTATTCCGTGCAGCGACCGCGCGTTGCAGGATCGACGGCGGTTCTCCTAGCGACCGTTTGTGGACGGCGGACAGCAAACGGCCAGTGAGTGCGAGCATGAAAGCTTCCCAAGACCAAGACGGACAAACGCTAGCGCCAGGTGCAATCTCTGTTTTCGGCAGTTATTGACTGCCAAACAAACAGACGAGGCGGGCAAGGGCCGCGGGCCGTGGGTAAGTAGGAATATAAGGTATGTATACAGCGATATATGGTAGAGGCGCCGGGAATGGCGTGCAATCAAGTGAAAGGTCAAAGGACGGTACGTCGATACGTTGGAGCAGCAATGGACGAAGACGAAATCTATGCCTCGCATGCAAACCTAAACCGCCGCAGATGCTTAGCTCGTCGGGCAGGACGCTCCAAGGAACGAGGCTCGGAGCTGGATGAGACGAGATCAGAAGTCAAGACAGAAGCGACAGTTTGTGAGCGCGCAGCCGGAACTCAGAAGGCCCAACAAGAAGCAAGGAGATGGATGATAAGATATCTCGTGCAGATGAGAAAATATGTACATGTGTATGTACAGATGCGTGTATATGACCATATGACCACAGCGTCCAGCGCTGCCGAGCGAGGCGAGTGAGGGTAGTGAGGAGAGTAGCTGAGGTCCTCAAGCCGAGTGCGCCCCTCCCAAGCACGATCCGTGGAAGCAAGAAATATGGAATTGGTGTGGAAACGGCCAAAGCTTAAAACTTATCCGTCGAGCTCTGGCGCGTTTTTAATGAAGGTAAAGCCGTTTCGTGGGCAGCCGCCGCCGCAATGGCAATGGACGCAAACGCCGCTGAGGAGGCGATGAGAGCTGGTTTTTGTGCGAAATGAAACACGTGGCGAGCGGGACGCATTTGCTCAGCCGAAAGCACGCAGGACACAGCGTCGCGCCGCTCAATGCCCTATGAAGCCCTCTATCTGGCTTGATGGCGAAGTGAATAGCCGGCCTGGTGATGGAGATGTGGAAAGAGTTGACAAAGAATGACGCCAATACTACCTTGGCGGGACGGCGGAGGAAAACGGGCTTGCCGCCAGGCAAAGCCTCACAACCCGACATGGCAACACGGGACAAATGCATACGGGTCTTTTGGCCCATTCTCGTTTATGGGCCCAGGTTAGCCTGGTTGGCGGTCTAGCTCCTTGTGTCGACTTTGGGAACCTTGTGCCGAGTCCTGACCCTTGCGGTGCGTCACGCCAGGGTGGGATTCGGAAATGGCAATGATGGTTGTCGATAGAATGTGATGAAAGGAGGTGCAGAGGAGGGGCAGACTCAAGAGGAGGTGGAGGAGATCAAGGCGGTGGGGAGGGAGGGGTGGAGCTGGTTTGTGCCGCTTCCAGCCCCGACAAGCTCGAACAGGGATTTTCGTGCATCGACAACTTACCAGCCACCATGTCGGAACCCACCGGTTATAATGCCATATCGTCAAACAAGCCCACAGGAAGGACCTGAATCGCTTGGTTGTTTAATGGGACAGGCCTCAGGAATTAGGAGCAGCGAGGCTGGGACACGGTTTGGCATTTCAAGTTTCGAGCGAGTTTCGGGCGACCATCTACCGACCATTCGGCAAGTCCAGCAGGTCTAGCATGTGCTCAACACACACATGGCTTCCAAACGGCTGACAGGCTACAAGAGATTCATAATCTTCATGAGATGATGGCGATGATGGTGGTGATGATGATGATGATGATGATGATGATGTGGTGGTGGTGTGGTGGTCATGATGCTCTGGTGGCGTTGAATATATGCCTTGGGGCGCGACTGCTCATTTGAGAATTCCCATCTCGGATACAGACACGATTTGCACATGAGTTTGCATTCATCTTCATCATCTACCAGGCCAATTGGTATTGTGGAGCGCATGCTTCTCCTGTTGTATTGTTCAACGAAGCATGGACAGTAAGCGGAGCTAGTCATCCGCAGCCTCGCATTATGCACTTGGCAAAACAAAGACACATGTAATCAAATAGCACTTGAAACCCGATCGTGATCTACAGGCATCACTCCTTACGGCGATCAGGCAGCGTCTATCAGTGAAGTCATTCAAGTCGTGTCACGCGCACAGCTGATGCAACTTATCTGTCATGTAGTCCCGCAATCTCAATGATTTTTCATTCAAGCCGTTTTCCACATCTAGTCTGCGACGCAAGCAGTCCATTTCATCGTTGGAGCATCGCCATCCTGAGACGGAGCCCCCCATGCTTCTTCATGTGGCATGCCGGCGTCTTGGGAGGCGTAAATGACAAAAGGATCAAATGTTTGGCCACTGAGCGCGGCATGAATTCCAACTCACAAACCACGTCAATTCAGTATGAGACGAGCGTGAGATTATGAGATGTATGCGTAATTTCAGGCAGATTTTGGATACTCCCACATGGATTTTCAGGCGGGGTTTTCGGAGGTTGGGAACTAAAAAAAAAAAGAAAAGAAAAAAAAAGAAGAAAAAAAAAGGAAAAAAAGGAAGAGGGGAGTGCGCGCCAGTGCCGCGCTAAATATTGTTTAGGGGAACTTTTATTCGGTACCCCAGTTTTGATAACTTGGCACCCTTGTTGTGGCTGGGAGAGTGACACAGCCGGTATGGGGGCTACCTGTAAATCTTGCTATAACCTAAAATAGACCTAGATGTAGCTTTCCTATACTAGCAACGCTAGGCTAAGCACTACGTAAGAGTTAATAGGAATCGTAAGATTTAAATATCCCTAAGCATTTTAAAGGACTAATTAATCAGTGGCTTATACAGCAAAATCAGGATTGTAAGGAATTCAAAGCTAGCTAGCGGCCTCCTGCGGCTATAGCCCCCTAATATTATATAGAGGGCTGAAGATAGCTTCAGTTGCAGTAGGTTACGTAGGCGTTGACAGAATTACATAAGTTACTATGTAAATTGCTAAGGTTGGCCGGTATCGCGTATCCGTGCCACAGCCGTGCCACAACAAGGGTGCCGTGTTATCAAAACTGGGGTGCCGAATAAAAGTTCCCTTGTTTAGCGTCGGCAAGCCGTCAACGATAACACCATTGACCTGTCACGCAGTACGCACCCGCTTTGAGGACATGCCACACATCTGTACGTTCGTATAATAACAGGACCATATCGACCTATCTCGAATCGCCTTCTTTTGATTTGGGCATATTGGCCGAAACTTATTGCTTCTGACTGTGCGTACAAATGCGGATGGTGTAACAACGCGCCAAGTCTGACTGCGCCAGGTCTGGGAAAAAGACGATCGGGATTCTCCCACAACCAGCCCACAGGCCACATGTCAAAGTCAAGCCGCCAAGACGACCAGCTTCGCGATCCACCAAAGGAATTCGACGTGCAGACGTACAAGTGGTCGATTCCCATTAGACCATGATGCAGGAACGATGGGTCAAGCCCAAAGCCCAGACCACGATGCTGCATCCGTAATCCCCCCCAGCTTTCGAATATGGCCGGAGGCTACTTCCGCCTAATCCAGGAATGACGTCAACCACCACGGGATTTCCTTTCGCCGTGATGCCGAAGTTCAGCCACAATGCTTTTTTTTTTCTTCTTCCCTCCTTCCACCAGCCACAGCCACATAGGGCTTTCTTTCTGGCGCATTGCCCAACGGCGTTACGCGATTCTCCGGGTCGCAACCACGAGTAGGAAATCATGCGAGCCACATCACAGCCAGCTGGTGGGCTCCTCTCACAATAAATCTCTCACCAACTCGCTGCAACGCATCGTAAGTAGATCTAACCTTATCTAACCTTTATCTAGTCTTTTTCCCTCTCTTTGTTTTGCTGCAAAGGCCATGGGAAGGACACTGGTTGAACCAAATGACGAAATTTGCTTGCTCCAACTGCCCCCTATCAACCAACACCGTGACAACAAACGCCCCCTTTTTCCTGCAACCCCGTCACCAGGTCACCGGTGCAAGTCGATCAGTCAATGGACTGCCAGGACTAGCAACTGACTTTGGATTTTGAGGTGGGGATTTAGGAGTCGTAGACCACACACAATGGCATCCAACGTTCAGGACTCCTGGCTGTCACGCCACTATATCGACTACGTCTATGTCCCCGCCGCTCTCTTGGTCTTCGGCACCTTGATTGTCAAGAAGGAATGGGCTGCGTATTCGGCCATCTTGGCGTTGGCACTCGGTGGCTACAATTTCTGGAACTTCCGTGAGTAGTGACACCCTCAACAATGAAGCAATCTCAAGCGAGGAAAAGAGACCCTCTACCTCGACTCGGTTGTGCAGCACGAAGATACTGACTTTTCCTTCTTCTAAAGAGATCAAGAAGGTCTTGAAGCCAGATGTTTTCCAGGAATTCGAGCTCGAGGAGAAGACGGTCATCTCTCATAATGTCGCCATGTAAGTCGACGGATTGCGCTGGCACTCTCTGAGCAAAAAAGATTCTTGCACTCCACATGAAAATCGATCGAGTGTTGAACACTGCAACAATCCGCATCGTTGTCCGCAGTCTTGCCGACGATCTCCGCAATAAAGAAAAAGAAAAAGAAAAAGAAAAAGTAGTGACCATTATGTTAACCATGACCGGTAGCTACCGATTTAAGCTCCCATCGTCCAAATCAATTCTCGGTCTCCCTATCGGTCAACACATTTCGATTGGCGCTCCGTTGAAGCAGCCCGATGGCACTGTCAAGGAGATCGTCCGCTCATATACCCCCATCTCTGGCGATCACCAGCCCGGTCATTTCGATCTCTTGATCAAGTCTTATCCTCAGGGTAACATTTCCAAGCACATGGCGTCGCTCATCGTCGGCCAAACCATCCGTGTCCGAGGTCCCAAGGGCGCCTTTGTCTACACTCCGAATATGGTCCGCCACTTCGGCATGATTGCTGGTGGCACTGGCATCACTCCTATGCTTCAGATTATCCGTGCCATTGTCCGTGGTCGTGCTGACGGTGACAAGACCCAAGTCGACCTCATCTTTGCCAACGTGACCGCCCAGGACATTCTCCTCAAGGAAGATCTTGACTCCTTGGCCCAGGATGACAGCGGCATTCGAGTACACTATGTTCTGGACAACCCGCCCGAGGGCTGGACTGGAGGAGTGGGTTACGTCACCAGTGACATGATTACCGTGAGTGCCAGAACTCAGCATTGGAATTGAAAGTAAAATCCAGGCTTGGAACTAACTTTTCTATTTTTTTTCTCTTCGCGTCATGTAGAAATGGTTGCCCAAACCCGCCGACGATGTCAAGGTTCTCCTATGCGGTCCTCCTCCCATGGTTAGCGGCCTAAAGAAGACCACCGAGAGTCTTGGCTTCAAGAAGGCTCGCCCTGTTAGCAAGCTTGAAGACCAGGTGTTTGCATTCTGACCTAGTTCGCCATCCCATACGAACCGGGGCCCTCTGTCGTCAATTGCAGACAAACTCGTCTCTTATGCCAAGTTCCACCTCAATGGACGCAGCACTAGAGAAAAGATACTATATCCCCGACGTGTATTGCCATGACATGAACTGCCAACAGACCAAGATCCTGCAATAAAAATTTCGATTTCAAGGGCATGTGCCGAGACACACATGTCAAATTACCGTGCGACACACTAAACAGATTCACGACGTAACATTTCCAAGAGTTGGAAACCAAAAGTGGAGAGAATAGAATACATAGGACAGAGTAAAGACTAAAGTAGAGTTTCTCATATTCAACACTCTACAATCCATTGAATAGGGACCCATCCTCAATGCCCATTTATCTAAAAAATCGATCTCTGTTTTTCTCTCTCCTTTTCTTCTTCTCCCTACGTCACCCATTATTTTGATCCGCTCCCAAATTACAAGATGAAGGATCTGCCAAAATTTGAATAATATACACCCATATCATGACTCTCTCCCCCTCTCTCCCCTCTCTCCCCTTCCGACTATATGTGTCTGACGAGCCAAAGACACCAAAGCACACTTGATTTACATGTACTTTGTTTTTTAAATTTTTCTTTAAAAAAAGAATTTTTTTCTTGATATATAGGGACAAGAAACATTTGCTGATCCTGACAATGGTACAAGAAAGTAGAATTTCCTTTCATTCGTCCTCATCACTTTCCACTACGCGTGCCCGTCTTGAACGCGCTTGCCTTGGCCCTGCATCCGCATCTGCATCCTCGTCTTGGTCGTCGTCGTTGCCCGCACCGGCGGCGCTGTGATGGCCGCGGTCGTCGTTGTCGTTGTCGTCGCCTGCACCATCCACGTCCATCCTATCGGAGACGGAGGCGGCGGCGGTGGCGGCATTGTCATCCTCTTCTGATGGCGGCGTAGCATTTCGCGCGAGCTTCCTCTCCGCGCGCTCCAGGACATCCTCCTCGTGGTCGTCCATGTCGTGGTCGGGTTCGTCCTTGTCGTCCTCTTCGCTTTCGACCACAATCTCCGCGGACTTGAACTTGGAGGACTCCTTCTTGGTGGTGAGACGTCGTCGTTTCTTGGTATGAGTTTCCTCTTCCTCCGAAGAGGAAGGCTGGTCGTCGTCATCGCGACTGGCCTTTTTCTTCTTGGACGTTTTGCGGGAGCGACCTTCACCTCCTGCGGAGCGCGAGGCCGGCTTGCGCTTGCGCTTGACTCTCTCGCCGGTCTCGGGATCCGTGGTCAGTTCGGCTTCTTGCTTGAGACGCTCTTCCTCGGCTCTTTGTTCGGCGGCGATTCGGTCCCGTGCGGCAATGGCTTCTCGCTCCTTGCGAATCTTTTCTTGGCGCTGCCGCTCCTTTTCCAAGACGGCCTGGCGCTCTGCCTCGCGGCGTTTGAGCTCCGCGTCTCGTTGCTGTTTTGCTGCCTGGATTTTCTCCTTGTTCTTCTCCTCCCACTCCTTTTGCTTGCCGATGGCTCGTTCTAGCTGTTTGCGCAGCGTGTTGCGCGCCATGTTGGCGCGCTGCTCAATGTCGTGCTTGGGGTACGGAGGCTGTGGGAGGGTGGCGATGTTGTCCAACGACTGAATGGCTGCTTCGAGTCCTTCGGCGGCCTTTTCGAGTTGCTCGCAGGAGCGTCTGTTCTCGGGAAGATTTTGAATCATGGTCACAAGCTGGATTTGCACAAATGCAACGTTGAATTTGTTGAAGACTTGATCAGGGGCGACTTCGAGGGCCTTTATAGAAAACAGTCCGTCAGTAGCTCTAACTACCCAGTCTCTCTCGCCCCTGCTCAACCCCAACCCCAAGATCCAGAACATACCTTTTGTGCGCACTCAAGAGCTTTGTTGTAGTGATCAATGTCCTTCTCCGATCGGCCCCGGTTCAACCATGTGCGCCCGAGGCATGAGAGAATGTTTTGATCGTTCGCTTTGCCTTCTTTGGAAAGGGCAATCTCGTAGTGCTCGATGGCTTTCGAGTATTGCTTCAGCTCGGTAAAGATGTGCCCCAGGTTGACGTAGACATGGAAATCTCTGATCGTTTCCCGAACCTTGTTAAAAATTGAGAGACCAGTCTTGTAGTCCTTCTTGTCTTCCACCAGAGCAATAGCCACGCCCTGGGCGGCGTAGGCGTTTTTGGGATCGAGTGAGAGGGCCTTCTCGAAGAATTCGACGGCCTTGCCATATATGATGCTTCGCTTTTGCTTGTCTTGCTCTGTCTCGCGGCGCATCTCTCTGGCCTGCAGCAGGTACAAATTGCCCATACCGATGAGGGCATAGCGGTCATGCTTGTCATAGTTTTGTAATGTGTGCTTGTAGTGGCGGAATTCGGGATCTTCGGTAATGTTGGCAGGTCGTTTTCTAGAGTGAACCTTGCCTAGATACCATCCATAAAGAGCCCGAACTTCCAAGTCGCCGGTATTCTCTTGATACAGCTTGGCGACGGCATCTGGTCCTTCCTTGTTGGGGAATTTTCTGAGCTTGATGTAGGCTAATCTGGTACGAGCATCGGTGTAGTCATCGTGACGAGCGAGCAGGCCTTCGTACACCTCGATGGCCTTTTCGGTCAGCCCCCTCGACTCGTAGCTTCGTCCCAGGTTGAAACTGATTGTGGAGACCAGAGCATCCGTGTCCATGCTCGGATCCTTCTCCCCGATTCTCATACAAGCACTAAGCGCTGCCTCGAACATTTCGCTCGCTTGCTCGTGCTTCTCAGCCTGGGAGTGGAAACATCCAATGTTGTTGAGGAGCTGCGGCGGAAGAAACTTCCTGAGCGCCGCCTGAGTTTCGCCTTCGTTTGATGGTTCGGTGGGCCGCTCAGACACTGGGATCTGGTCCAATTCGAGTTGCTCAACCTGCTGAAGGCACTGCACAGCCTTTTCGGGATGTTCTGCCTCGTATAGCCTTGCCAGATTCAGGAGAACGGACGCATCCGGGGCTACAGTTTTCTTTGGGTCTTTCCATGCGCTTCGCACACCTTCGAGATAACCCACCGCTTTTTTCAGCTCGGCTGAATGGTCGTCCTTACTGCCCGCTTTTTGGTTTGCAAATATTTCTTCCGCATAGAGCGTACCCAGTAATATCATAGCTTCGTGGTTCTTGGACTGCTGGATCATCTTTTCCAGTCGAAGCTTGGCCTCACCAAGATCATTGTTCAAGACAGAAAGCTGTGCCACACCGAACTTGGCCGGGAGGTAGCCAGTGTCCGTTCCCCCACGAGCGTCATCGGCACGACGATAATAGTCGTTTGCCTTTTCCGTGTCTCCATTGTAATGTGCTTTCCGGGCGAGCAAATACCAGCCGTCACTGGCAATGGCATTCACATCAGTATACTGGATGGCTTTGTGCGCAAGCTTTTCAGCATTGTCCCATGATTTGCGCGACAGGAAATATCCTGCAAAGGTGGAGCAAGTGATGGGAACATCTTTGTCCAGCTTGAATGACTTTTGAGTGTACTCCGTCATGGCCCTTCGATAAAGCCTCAGGAAGTCATCGCTATCGACTGGCACGTGACCGCTGGCATCGAGATAGAACAAGCCCAGGAGAATATTGGCAACCTTGGATTCCGGATTGATCTCCAAGCTCCTCTCCCACGCGACCTTGGCATCTTCCTTGAATCCAAGCTGCCAGAAACAGCACCCGATACCAATACGGGGATCTGGGTCCACGAGGTCAGGCATCTTTTGAAGGACATCTTGATACGTTGTCAACGCATCCCCGTATTTGTGCATGGAGAAGTATGCTCGTGCTTTTCCCATGAGAGCGAGCATATTCTTGCCTTGTGAAACTCGTAACGCATCATCGAAAGACTTGACGGCGGTCTTGAGCAGTTCGTTCTTTTCGGAACCGATACCCGTCCCAGTCTTGGAAGGCGCTTGCAGCGATGCGCGCAGCAGCAGCAACACACCGCGGGCCAGGAAAATCGGCGGGAATGAGGGATTGAGTCGGGCCGCGTCGTTGAGGGAAGAAGTTGCCAGTTGCAGGTAGTACTCTTTTGTCTTGGCTTCGGACACTCTAACGCCCTCGGGCGCAACGCGAGGCGCTCGGCGGCTTTTCCACAGGTACATCCAGCACAAGCAGCAAACCATGCTGACTTTATCGCGTGGATTGCTCGAGTTGCTCTGAATGGCGCCACTGCCGCGAAGCAGCATTTCAATGGCATGGTCGATCTTTTTCTGCTTGGCATATGCAAGCGCGACTGTCATCCAGTATGTCTTTGCAGCCTTTTCATTCTCAAATAGTGTGCAGAGCTCGGTAGGGTCGTCCAACAGATCTTCGAGGTCAATCTCGACGGCTTCGTCTTCCTGGTCGCCCTGGACAGGGATGTCGATGGCGGAGGGAATGTCACTAAATCGGGCGCTCACGGGCCCAGAGGTCTTGTCGCCGTTGGTGACGCCATTTGTTGGTGCATTGGTAAGGGCAGCCATCTCGAATAACAGGAGCTGTGCTATGCTATGCTAGCTCGTCGGCGACAGAGTGATCGATGAGCAAAGGCCCGAGACGGAGAGACAAACGCGTCTCTCTTTCAGCTGTGGATGCGCCGCAGGAGATGGAAATGCGCAGACCATCGGTGTCGGCCAACTAATCAGATGACATAGCAGTCAACACGCTCAAGAACGAGGCTGCGTAATGATGGCGGAGGGAGGTGGTGCGGGTTGAGCAAGGTAACAGGCAGTTGTCACTGCAAGGTGGTTGAGCATCTTGACTCTTGAACAATTGGGGAAAGGGAAATCTTACAAAGGCCACAGCCAGCGCAATGTGGTGGTCCGTGCGCTAGCATGGACGTCTGGACGACTCTGGAGGTGAAGGACGAAACGGCGAAAAGGCACCCACTTTGTGAGGGCATCAGGATCCAGCAACTTCATCTGGACTTTGGAATCTGGACTCGTGGAGTACGCCGTCTTCAATACGTGTCGCTCATATCCTGAGGCGACTATGAAATTCACATCCTGAGGCGATTATGAATTTCACATCCGGGTGTCTTCTTTCACAGCCGCAAGCTCGGTCTTAATCGTCTTCATCAATGCCAGACGGTACTTGACCTGTGTCCCAAGCCAAGCCAGCCAGCCAACATGACTGCTATTTTTGCCTAGAGCAATCCCAGACGAAAGACGTCGTGAAATAACGCTCCAACTTGCATTTGGCGCCCTCCGACGGGAGTGTTTCATGTTGCCATACAAAACCAGAAATGCCTAAAAATCAAGACGAAACGCTTCTACGACTGGCAGCACAGCAATCTTCTCAAGAAGCAACCTCGGAGAAGAGTGGTGGGAACTAGGGAGGCTCCTCGTTTTGCGCAGATTCTTACGTTGTACATTGTTTCCTTTTCCCGTTACCATATTATGGTTATGGTGACTTAGGTAGGTAGCCAGCACAGTGTCCATGACTTTGGTTCAACGCGTCATGCTCCGAGCAATATCCTTTTCGTGGTCATTGTGACCATTTCCCTTGACCTACCTCGTCATGCAACATAATCTACCAGAGGAGAATTAAAATTCTCTGTGCTCAAGAAAACAGATATTTGGAAGAAAATGGGAGCAAAGGTCCAGTGATTCAATATGCATGTTCCAAAAGCTGGGTGAGGCGGCGTTTTCTCCATCACGTACCATCCAAATAGCAGCCTTGATTAAATCAAAGAAAACAACATGGCATGCCAATTGAGAGAGTTCCTTTCCAGGAGCCCAACAGCTGCTTAATACAGCATAATCGTGATCATCTGACGAATCCGAACGAACGGCGTGCGCTAACCCCCAGAGCACAGCTGTTGGCGACTGGCACCCAAGACGCCGGATTGCCAAGGCTCGGAACGGTGAATATGGCACCGTTTGCAAGGGCCGGAAAGCGTTCAGAAGAGCCCTTTTGCACAGGCTGGACCATTCACTTTCTCATCTCCCCATCCTCTTGGAGACTTGCAGACAACAACATAGTCTTTGGCACTGCGGGCTTGACTTCGGCAACAATGCCTACATTCATCTCCATTCTGCGGCGCAGAGACAGCTGCATTGGTTGGCAGTGTCTTACCGCAGCAGAGCAGTTTGGTATCATCTTCAGCTCCATCGTTGTTTTTCTCGTCCTCTCGCTCGTATATATGTATTGTCTGGGCAAGGCCGTGACATATCGCAGAACCAGAGAGTCTATCGAGCCAACTCAACACATGACATCCAGGGTTATGGTCTGTCATGCTGCCGCCAATGTGCCAATATCACCACCATCAAAACGGCATCCGGCAGCTACGTTACTTGTTCCAGCCTATTACAATCAGATCGCAATTCCCTATGCACAATCATATGCGACTCCCATTGCTTTGCGTGGCATACCTGTCGCTGCTTCAACAAATCGGCAAGATGCTGGCCCGTCTATGCCCGGATGTCAACCATCGGTGAATTCGTCGGCACCAGGCCGCCAGCAGGAGGAACTAGGTAGACAGACGGTCGATCCGAACATGGCAGCAGAAAACCCCCGGACAATGTCACCCAGATGGCGACAGCTTCTGAGTCGAGTACTTCGACTTCCTTCGGGTAGAGCTCGTACCATCTACAGCGAATCTAATGCTTCTAATCCAACAAATACCGAGAATGAGGCTGGCAACCATGCAGATTTCGCTCGGAGGGAGAATGGTCAAGCAAGGGCGACAGGCGATCAAGAAGAGCATCAACTTCGGCTTCGTTTGGCTGAGGACAACCGTTCAGCAGGTGACGGGTGTGACGAGGCGGAGGCTGGTTCCATCACAACGAATGCCGCCACGGTCCACAGTGATGATTTTCACATTATCAGTCCACCGTCGACTATTGACCTTCAACATGGTATGTGATGTGTTTCGTGTCTCCTATCTTGACGTGCACTAATGAAGTGGCAAGACGTCGAAGGCAAGGAGACCGTGGCTAAAGGCATCCATGTTTACCAAAGCCACTATATACCTTCCACATCAACTATACACACGGCTACACACGGTTGAGAATTTCATGTCCAACGTACCAGAGTGGTAGGACATAATGGAATAAAGGGTCTCGACTGCATCGGCGTTCAGCTGGCGCCAAGAAGTCGGGAGGGAGGGGGAGAGAGAGAAGGAAACCAGTCTGAGCGCGTTTTGGGAGGTCGCATAATAAACAGTAGTAGCCACAGCGTATTCAGGTAAATTCATGAGTCAGACAATGAAAGCAGCAGCGTGATCAGTAAAGACAGCGAGCTGGTGAGGACTGAAAGCTTGCCTCTGTGATGAGTCGAAGTTCCAACATGTCGAGTCCGCGTGGATTCAGAAGTGCCATATTCGTGCCCCACAAGAGCTGGCAGCTTGAGGCTGGAAGGGCATACCTGCTAGGTAGCAGGTACCTACTCTGTACTTCTCATGTGGCCCGTGCGCGGCTGCGTCATCACATGCTCGCAGTACTGGGCAAGCTCACATACTAAGTCCCTACTTAGGTACTTCCCAGTACACCAGCCCCACATCCATATTCTTTCATGCGCCCGTCTAGAGTCTGGACGAGTAGTGCCGTCACCAACAAACCAATTCGAGGTGACTGGAGCTCCTCGTCTACCCCACGCCGCCGACCTCTCGATACCAAGCATTCACGTCTCAAGCAGAATTCCCAAACGTTCGCTCGACGATGGCGAGAGATTTTGTCGTCAGCAGCGACTTCTAACATCGAAAACAACGCAGGTACCAGGTAGCGGGGCAGATTCACACAGCCTGTCAGCCTCAGATCACCAGCTGCGTCGCCTTATCCGCTGCAGCTCCTTTGTATCGTCCGCGACTTTGCGTCATCGCACCACAGACAGCCACCGTTGACTGCCAGTTCGCGTGCTATTTTCAACAACCATAGTGGCGCCATGTGGAACGATGAGGATAACAATCCCTATGGGACGAGCTTCGAGCGTCGCGATTCACAGACGTCGTCTTCGATAAATCCGACGTCGCCAAGCTCTCACCATTGTGAGTTGTATCCAGGCCAGATTTCGCGATCGTCGCATCCACGCGGCATACTGAAAAAGGTCCTCGTTCCCCGTGGTACATTGAGCTCACCATCTTGAAATTGCTTCCAGATCCATCTTACGATGTCCCTCACACGCCGACTTCGGGTAGCGAAGATGATGAGCCCGCGTTTGGCCAAGTTTCTGCGCCAGCGCATAGTGACAACCACCAAATTGCCGAGACTCACGAAGAGACCGCACAGAGGCGAAAACCCGGGGGCTACACAAGCCGTATAGAGCAGATTCTCTACGAGAACCCCGATACGCCCATCATAATCACGGATGCCGGAAAGAGTGTAGAAAGCGGGGGTCGATACATAGTGTATACCATTCGAACTGGGGTACGCACGACTGCGAATCGATATTCTGGCACCACATGCTAATGATAAACAACAGGACCTCGAGGTTCGTCGGCGATATTCCGAATTCGCTTCACTTAGGGAAGCCCTTACCCGTTTACACCCAACCCTCATCATCCCTCCAATTCCTGAGAAACACACCATGGCGGACTACGCCGCCAAACCAACCAGTGCCAAGCAAGATCAGCAAATAATCGATCTTCGGAAACGTATGTTGGCTGTATTCCTGAATCGCTGCCGCCGAATGGAGGCCGTGCGAGATGACGGCGTTTGGTGGAGGTTCCTCGATCCCAATGCAAGCTGGGTAAGAATGTCTATGCTGAATCCACGTATTTCTACACATTGGGCTTTACTTTTTTTTTTTTTTTTTTTTTTCTATATTTTGGTCTACAATCAGAGCGAGGTCCTACATTCTCACCCAATAGCCTCCATTCCTAAATGTATCCTCAAAGCTCCACCCCTAGATACGGCAAATCCATCACTTGCGCACAACTTCTTGCCCGTGCCCTCCACGTCGGCGAAGCTCAAGACATCAGCCGGACACAGCTATGATGTCCACCCTCCGCCAAATCAGCCAGGATCACATGTTGTTGGTCGCTTCCCTCCCGACTCGAACGTCTACAGCGAGCATGACCTTGATCCATACTTTGTGTCCTACGAGGCCTCCGCAAAGGAGCTGGAGCAGCTGCTCAGTGGCCCCATGGAAAAAGTCAATCGACGCACCCTGTCTCACCTTTCGGCGCTTGCGACAGATCTATGTGAACTAGGCTCTCGCTTTAACGCATTCGCTCTCTCCGAACAAGCACCGTCACTTGGTCCAGCAATCGAACGGGTTGGTCAGGCCGCAGACTTGTCGTACATCGCAACAGAGGAGTTGGCCGGATCACTAGGAGCCAGCTTTGCCGAACCGATGCGAGAAAATGCCCAATTTGCTGGCGTCGTCAAGAGCGTTCTTCGATACAGGGTGTTGAAAAGAGTTCAGCAGGATCTAACTACAGAAGAGCTAGCTAAGAAAAGAGACCTTCTGGAGCAGTTGGAACAGAGTGAAGCGGAAGCGAGGCGAATTGAGCAATATTTATCGACCAGCCAACAGCTGTCTCCGCCTCCTAAACGCTCCACAAGCCTAAGGGAATCTCCATCACAGCACAGGCGTGATGCGGGACAAGATGATACCGAGTCCATTGATTCCGATTTCCCACCCACCCATGGTGACTACTCTTCATCGACACCATCGGTCAATCAAGGCCTGCCCGACAGAAGCGCTAGTGTGTCTCATAAGAAAGCACCAAGCGGCAACTCCATCACCAATAAGATCTTCGGCCCTCTGCGCCACGCGATTCAGGGTGTTGCGGATGTAGATCCGGAGCGAACCCGGAGGGATACCATTGGTAAGACTCGAGAATCCATTGGACAATTAGAACAGGCGCAGGTCGCCTCGGAACAGGATGTCAAGGACGCAAGCGCCAGTGTCTTGAAGGACCTTAAGAGATTCCAGAAAGACAAAGAAGATGATCTAAAGAGATACATGGTATGTTTCCTATCCCTCCTGTCCGAAATGTAGGGAGCGCCAAGGAGCCGAATTGATACTAAAAAAAAAACAATACTGGCATATAGCTTGCATATGCAAAGAGTCAGGTTGAATGGGCCAAGAAGAGCAAGCAGCAATGGGAAGAGGCACGGGCCGAGGTTGAAAAAATAGATGAAGATTGACGTCAGGGTCTTTACTATGCTTCTTGGAGCATTTTTTGTGAGGTTTCGCTTCTGGAAAAAGAAAGGGTAGCAAGACTCTCCGGAAACAATGGGTACGATCCGTATTATATAGCAAAAACTTCTCTTTTACGTACGTAGGTGTAAGGTGTTGACCGTCGCTGAGGACCTGATTTTCTCTATCCTAGATGTCTTCAGTGCCACGCTCTCCTGGGGATTTTTTTTTCCCCTCTTGATTCCTGTAAGTATTTGAAGATGCTCTGTGGGAAATTTGGGTTTTACTTCCTGCGTCAGCGTAAGTACCTAGTATATACAGTATACTACATATGTTCTGTAATTAATATTTCTGGGATGCGAATTTCTTCTCTTTTTTTAAAAAAACAAAAATCGACTGTAAACAATCGGAAGCACATTCGTAATAGAGAGCATTGCGAGCGCAAGAGGAAGTGCCCACGAGAAGACGACTTCATATCTTATCGATAAGGGGCGCGCCAACACCCCCCATCTATATTTACCTGTTCAGTCGCCAGTCACGTTTTCCTTATTCGAGCGAGTGACGGAGAAATACAAACAAACAGGGGGCACTGCTTCATGCGCATGTCATGGTGAGACCAGATTCACCACCAAATTTGTTTTCTTTGCGTCTCTGTGGTCACGTCGATTGTTTGAGCTGGACTCCCAGAGCCATTTGATAGCCCGACCTCCCAAGACTCCAGAGTAACCATCACCGGTGCGCCAACCGCACCCGAGCATCGTCGTCATGGAGCATCCTTCCGATGGTCAAGTCGGATCGATAGCCGAACCTGGAGTGAAAGCCGCCGGTCCTTTACTGCATTCCATGCGCAGAGAGGTGGCGCAACTGCTGGGCCGACATCAGGTTGGATTTCCTGGAGCCCAACCTGTTAGCTTCGGAAGACAACATCTGGAGGAGTTGCAGAAACAAGAGTACTATGATTCTCTCTCCTTCCCCGGTTTCCCAAGTTTTTCTCCCGTGTCATCCGAGACAAGCTCGCGCTAACTCTCTGAGCACAGCTACTATGTCTGCGAAAAGTCAGACGGGATCCGCTACCTCTTCTATCTGACCGCCGACGAAGAAGGCCTCGAAGCGCACTACCTCATCGATCGAAAGAACGACTACTGGTTCATCACGAATAGAAATCTTCATTTCCCTCTGGAGAACAACACGCAGGCCTTCCACACCAAGACCCTGGTGGATGGGGAACTGGTCTGGGACAGCCTCCCCGACGGGAAGAAGGAGCCGCGTTTCTTGGTATTCGACTGTCTGGTCATGGATGGCAATAAGCTCATGGATCGCACGCTGGACAAGCGCCTGGCGTACTTCAAAGAGAGGCTCTACACGCCGTATAAGAAGCTGTTCAGGGAATATCCGGACGAGCTGCGGTTCCAGCCATTTTTCGTGGAGATGAAGCCCTTCCAGCTGGCATATGGCATCGAAATGATGTTCAAGCAGGTCCTGCCCAATCTGAGGCACGGAAACGATGGTCTCATCTTTACGTGTCGCAACACGCCGTACAAGCACGGCACCGACCCCCACATTCTGAAATGGAAGCCTCCCGAGGAAAACACGATTGACTGCCGCATGAAGCTCACGTTTCCCCTGGTTGAGCCTGACGACCAGGAGCGGCGAGAAGGCATCACGGAGCCGTTTATCGACTACGACAGTGTCCCGAAAGCGGAGCTGATGGTGTACAAGGGAGACAGCGGGCCAGAAAAGTACGATTTTTTCCACGACTTGTTCATCACGGAAAAGGAATGGGAAGTGCTCAAGGGCCTGAACGATCCGCTGAATTGGCGAATCGTGGAGTGCAATCAAGACGAGCAGGCAAGGTGGCGCTTGGTGCGCTTTCGAGACGACAAGAAGGAGGCGAATCACACGAGCACCGTAGCTAGCGTGCTCGACAGCATCACCGATCGGGTGACGGAGCAGGATTTGTACAGGTTTGCCGCGCGCATCAGAGATAGCTGGAAGGCCCGCCAGGCGCGAGCAGAAGCAGATAGGCGACGATGAAGCAGTTGGAGTTTATTCTTTTTTCTTCTTCGTCTTCCTGTTTTTTTTTTTTTCTTCACAGCGTGGAAACCTTTTTTTGGCAGGATGTACTCGGCTGTATTACTGGCGCAGATAGAGATGTGGCTTTTGTGGGCTTGGACGGCGTTTTGTGGTAGATTTTTTTTTTTTTCACCTTCTCTCTTTTGGATCATTTTTTACTATGGGTGTATGAAAAAATTCAATGTACTTGGCTTTTTTGCCCTCTTCACTCTCCGAGAACGTTGCCTCCTTCATTTCATGCTATAGACGCACCGTTGTAGTTAAAATACGCAAAGACAACATTCCCGAGTCCACAAACACGAAATCCCAACATCCACGGAACAACGACGTGATTTCCTCTTCTCTGTTTCCCGTGCCCGTCCTACGCATATTCGTCAACGGCACGACAAGACCGTGAAGCAGCCGATTAAGCAGATCTTTTTGCTTGAAAAAAATGCGCATTCCTATCTCAATAGCCAGTCAGGGAAACCAAAAACAAAATCCAGTAAAGAAGAAGTCTCCTTCTCTCGTGTCCATGTCCTCCATATTATGTCCAACTAAAAAAAACAGACAAAAAAAAAATAAAAAGAGTCCTCATGGGATTTTCTATTCCTCTCTTTTTTGCGCTTCCTTGCACTTTTTTTTTGACTTGGACCAGATGTGCTTGCTTTGCATCCGGTTTGTGAAAGGTGAATGAAGCCAGGCACTAAACAAAAGAAAAGAGACGGAAAAGAACCATGGGCGTTGAGCCTAACGTGCATGTAACGCACTGCTCTCAGAAAGTTTTGCATACAAAAAAAGAAGAAAAAAATAAGATGAAGAATGAGAGAAGGGGGAAAGAAGAAGGGAGGGGAAATGAAACAAAAACGTCCTCTTTTGTTTCGGCGCTCTTGTGTGCCTCCCTTCTTTCTTTCAAAACAAAAACGTGATGAGGACTATGAGCATGATTGTACAGGCAAAGTGGCTGGAGCCATTGCTGCCACCCCAGGCTTTGGGCTCGGGACGCTTACTTCCACCCGAGATGACGATGGGGGTGTAGGTGCTGGTGGAAGATGTGGTGGAGGGGGGGTTGGTATCGTCTGCCGAGGAGGAATTGTATGCTGGGTTTGTGTACGCAGGTGGAGGGAGGACGTCTATGGTGGTGGTCTCGACGGCGGGGGGGCCACCGGTTGCGGTCACGATGGTGGTGTATGTGCTTGTTGGGTTGGGGGGTAGAGTGGTTACGTCGCCGGCTACTTGAGATGAAGCCTCGACGCTAGAGGACGAGGAGGAGGAGGAGGAGGGCAAGATGGTGATGGTTACCTGGGAGGAGATGAGGGTTATAAAGGTGGAGAGACGGACAGTCTCGGTGGCCTGAGATGCAGAGGGAGGGCCGTTGGTACCCCACAGGTCGGTGATGGTGATTGTTGTGAAGGGCGTGGACCAAGTTGTTGTCAGGGGCCAGCTCCAGCTGATTTGGACATCCGTGATGGTGGGCGCATCTCCGGAGATGGTAGCATCAGGGAGACCCGTCGTGACTGATACGTCTGTATGGACGTTTGTCACGGTAGATGGGTTGCCGGAGACGGTGGCATCTGGGGCGCCAGGCGTGTAGGAGACGTCGGTCTGCACAGCGGTATATGTCGACGGACTGCCAGAGAGAGTGACGTCGGGGGGTCCGCTTGTGTACGTGAACTGAGTGTTGACATTGGTGACCGTAGATGCCTCAGCCGTGACTGTCGCATCGGGATGAGGGTACATGGTGACCAAGACAGTTTCTGTAATCGTCTTCTGGCAGGCATCCTCGGCGGATGGCGTGTACTCTGGCACGGGGAGAAGCGTGATTGTCGTTGTGCCAGTAGTCGTGCTGGTAAGGGTTCTCACTCCAGCCGTGCTTTTGATGCTGTAGATGGTTGACAAAGAGGTTTGAGTTCTAAGTAACAGGAGTTTTTCAGATGGTGTTTTTTGTCCCCAAGTCAGTTGAGATTTCTGTACGAATTAGGAAGCTGGAGCATGGTTGAGACGTACGATACTGGCACGCTTTCACCAACTGAATCAGAGGTGGTATCAACAGAGGCAGCTGTCGCGACCTGCGTCTCGTCTGTTGCTACTCGAGAAGCTGTAATGCTTCCGGAGAAGCCAGGAGCCGTGACGCCCTCTACAGCGGATGCGAGCGCGAGCGCATGAGCTGTTTCATTGCATTCTCCTCGAACGGCAAGCATATGGGCGGCTTCAGAGACAACATGTTCGGCCTGGAGCATCTCATCAGATACACGGAAAGAGCCATTGTGGCCTATTTTCGGTCAGATACCATATCAGAACGGTTCTCAACCTCGTCTCTTCGTCTTTGACAGGAAAGTGATGAGAGAAAGACGGAGAAAGATAAGAATGGACATACCAAGGTGAAAGACAACTACAAAGAGCCCCGCGGCGATTGTGAGCAGCCAGCAGAAGCTGGTCAGCTTCGTCTGAACGGAATTCATCCAGGATTGTCCTTTCTTCTCCCAGTCACTCTGAGCAGACTCGGACAAGTCTTTAACAACGGTGCCCTTTGATTTAGGCACTTTTTTTTTTGTGGAAAAGGCGGAGAGTGGCAAAGGTGAGTAAGAAAAAGTTGTCCTTCGTTGAAGAAAGGGATGGGGAAAAGAGTCACACCTACTTTTTGATGGAAAATTCCTAGCTCGATGAAAGAGTGCAAACGCTGTTGGTGCGAGATGCGATCACAGTCAGTCTTGAACACACTTCACAGGTTTGAATAGAGACTCGAGCAATCTGCCGGCTTGGTGTTATGTAATACGTCAGAGACTACAAGCAAACGCCTGGGGAAGACAAACAGATGAGAGACTCGTGGAACTAAATGAAGGTGATGGAAGAGAGTTGTTGGAAGTGCTTTCCAAACAAGAATCAATCCAAGGGAAAGAAAAGGCTGTAAGGGACCAGACTGGTAACGAATGAGGCAGATGGGGTGAAGGCAAAGGGATCAGAAAGAGCGTGGAGGATTGCCCGGTAAAGGAGGGTGAAAGGCCAGAACGAAGAAAGAGGAAGAAAGAGGAAGACGAGAATTGGGGGAACGGGAGGGGGATACACGTCGTCCTAATAAAACTGCTACGTGACTTGCTCAAGTGAGCGAAATGTGATGTTTATGAATCAGGCATTGTGAGCTTGGCTGAGTGATGGAAGAATGTCTGACAGCCGGCGCACAGCTGACAGGAAATGCTGCCAAGCCCAATCAAATGGGGTCACTGAGACTGAGATGCCAGATTTACCGTCGTCTCCTCTGCTTGCAAACGGAGAATACTCGTCTCCTGCCATTGCCAGTTCGATAGCCATCACGATGCCTCGTTGAGGAGGAGAAGGCCGAGCCGACGAGCATGACATGAAATCGACAGGACATGGACAGGATGCCAGTGCAAAAGGAGCAAGGTCAATGAGGCTTTCTGAGGATATCGCCCGCGCAAACACGAGAGGCTCACACAATCGGCTTGGGTTCCTACTGTGTCGCCTTGCTGTTTCAAGGGTTGAGGAAGCGTGACGGCAGCAGCAGGCTGCCTCATTGTTCAACTGTCATTCGACTGCCATTGTCACAGACGGTGCATTGCAGAAACTGGGAGAGCGGGTTCTGGGAATGGAAACGGTCGGGAAGTGTGACGAAGATGCAGAATATGTGGCCAACGGCATCCAGATGAGCTTGACAGGCTGTTGCACGGGAGCCGTGGTTGAAACTAGAGTCAAGTCAAATTCATGTCGGCGAGTACAATGTCCAATGCTCCGGCCGTGCGAGAGGCAGAAGGCGAGTGCCTTTAGTGATTTTGTGCAAACATGTGCAAGCATGTGCCAATAGCGAGCCAAAGAGCAAGCTCGGGAGCAGATCCAAAGCACACGAGGTGAAGTTGATGGTAGGACCATGACAATGTTGATGGTGTGTTGATGTTGGATTGTTCAATGTTGGTGCCTGGCAGATCGGCGCACCAAGGTGGAGACGCTGGGACTGCCGCAGATACGCTTGAGCTCTTTTGTTCACGACCCAGACCCAGAACCACAATTCGCGTCCTGGTCGCGTGCGACACGGACCAGACTAGAGGCAGGTAGGTACCAGGTACTTACTTACCTAATTCGCACTGAGGGATTGGGTCCCCTGTCCTGGCAACTGTGCAGCAAGCTCCAAGTACTTGCTACCTACCTACCCACCCGCCAGCCGTGTTGCTTGAAGAAGTCGAGGTCGTCGGCACCTGAGAACCTGGGAGAAGCTGGGAACCTGGCATCGTGGCAGCGTAGCAGCGCGGCATCGTTTTTCATGCCTTCTTGCTTGGTACCTAACCCAGTCGTCTATTTTGCCCGTCACAGCTTTCCAAACCCCCCAAAACCCTTCAAACCCTCCAGCCTTCCAACCCTCACTCTTCCCAGCCCCGTCGCACAGACCGAAATCGGCTTGACATCGACCTTGTCGCGCATCTCGGCCTGCACCACCCTCGAACGCCCAATTCTACTTCATCTGTTCGACCGTGAGATGCAGTGACCCGCGCGACACACCACAACAGGGTCAACAACGCGACAAGTCCTCTCTACCAACTTGTCCTCTGGGTTTTGCTGGTTGACCGGTCACCACCCGCTCCCCCTTCCTCCCCTTTCTTTTCCCGTCTCAGACAGAAGCTTTGCAGCTTGGGAAGCTGTCGCTGTTGTTGTTGCACGCTTGCCGACCGCCGAATTCCCATCCTTATTTTCCCGTCATCTACATACCATGCCGCCCCGACGCCGGACTAGGGCCAAGGAAAAGGAGCCTGAGCCTGTTGAGGAAACCAGCCACATGCAAGAAGATGCTCCTGAGTCCGACCCGGAACCTGCACCCGAACCTGAGACTGTGACCGCCGCCCCCGGCGGGCAACAAGAAGACGACGATGAAGAAGAGCTGGAGCAACGTAGCTTGGAGTTTGACGAGGAGCTATCATGGCGGCCTGCCAAGCCCATTGCTAGTGCTACCTTGCTCGATCGTCTCGAAAGATTGTCTAAGGAACTCGCGGATTTCGATCAAGGTGGCGTACAGTTGGATTCACTCAAGGATGTTGCCGCGAGTCTGGCGCACAGGAACCTGCTCCAGCACAAGGATCGCGGCGTAAAGGCCTATACAGCGTGTTGTTTGGTTGATATTTTGCGATTATTCGTACCAGATGCTCCATTCACAGATGATCAATTGAAGGTGAGATGTTATTGTCCGCTTTTCTCTCTCTCTCTCTC
>AFRA01000301.1:0-34294 GCA_000223055.1 Claviceps fusiformis PRL 1980
TTATACTATATATATATATATATATATATATATATATAATACTAAAACAAATAAGTAAAAAGTCTTAATATTCAAACAAGAGTTCTTAGATAATAAGTGGTTTGAATATCCTTTCCTGTTAAAATGTGTATATATATAAGTAAAATAATTAAACCAGTAAAAAGACTTCGTATTAAACACAATACAAGACTCGTATTCAAAATATATATATATATATATCAAGAAATTAAATCTTGGCCCGTGCCTTTTGCGTGTCGTGCTTGGACATCTTGTATCCAATATCCTGCTTTTTGTTTTCCGGGCCCTTCTCTCCTTGTATCAAGGCCATGACGTCCAGCCACGAAGCCGGCCTCCGACGACCCTCCCCATACGTTGTATGTAGGTAGTCTTCGGCCTCGGCGGCAAACTGCAGGAGTTGTTCCTCGCGGCCCCATTCCGCGGTGGCCAGCAGCCCGATGGGGACTTCACCGTCGCCTTGCTGGGGCGAGGCGTAGCCGATGGGGACGGAGACGGAGGGCGTGCCGGTCATGTTGGCGAGGAAGATGTACATCATGTTTCGAAAGGTGATGTTGGCGTCGTTGACGCCGTGGGCCGCGTCGCCGGGGTGCTTGGGCCAGCCGGTGAGGGGGGTGGTGGGGGACATGATGAGCAGGCCGGGGTATTGCTGGAAGAGGTGGGCAAAGTGCCGCATCATGAGGGTGCGCATGGCGTTGAACTTGAGGAAGTCGGCGGCGGGGGTGGCGCTGCCGACCGACAGGAGGAGGCGGTTGGCGGGGCCGACGAGGGAGAGCCAGTCGGCCGGGTCGACGGTTCGGCGGCGCGCGACTTCCGCCATTTCCGTAAGGCAGATGATGCCGTGGGCGAGCTGGGCTTCGGCGAGGTGAGGGAGAGCGATGTCGACGACCTGGTAGCCGCGCTGCGAGGCAAAGTGGTCGAGGGCGTTGTTGCAGAGCCGCAGGACGTCCGGGTCCGCGGCATTCCACCAGTCGCGGAACACGCCCATGACTCGGGGCGCCGACGGTTGGGGCGGCACCGAGCGCGCAAAGGCGGCTTGGATGCTATCGTCGGGGTTCGCCTGCGACATGAAGCGGTACGCAATGGTCAGGTCCGACACGTTGGCGGCCATGGGACCCATGACGCACATGGTGCTGTCCATGCAGCCGGTGCGGTGGTGAGATGGCTTGAGGCCGTACAGGCCGTTGAAGCTCGCCGGGATGCGGATGCTGCCTCCGGCGTCCGTCGCGACGGCTATGGGCACCATGCCGGCGCACAGGGCCGAGGCAGGGCCCGAGGATGATCCACCGGGATAATAATCGTTGTTCAGGTGGTTTGTCGGCGTGCCCTGGGAAATCTTTTATCCATCGAGGTTAGTAAGAATATGTGAGGGAAGTAAGAATATGCAGGGGGGGGGGGGAAATGTAAGCCACTCGGGTCGAAAGGTATAACGGCCAAGAACATACGTTTAAACCAGAGGTGTCTATAAATCGTGGGCAAAAATAATAATAATAATAATAATAATAATAAAATAACCATCAGCATCAATCACAACTATTCACCCAAAAGGGGAGGGGTTCCCAAGACTCACCTGACCCAAGCTCGTGCATGCGGTTCTTACCCAAAACCACGGCGCCTGCATCTTGAAGCGCCTGCACACACCACGCCGAATTTTCCTGTCTCTTAAAAAAGGGGGATTGCGGGTTGTACTTCATTCCGTTGTGGTTGATGTAGCCCTTGACGTTCACGTCATCCTTGACCCCGATCGGCACACCGTCCAAGATGCTCAGGGGCTTCCCGGTCGCCCATCGAGCGGTAGACTCTTTGGCCGCCTCGAGAACCAGCTCATCGTTGTCGTGATTGTCCGCCCAGGCGTCCGCATATTTGGACTCGTTGCCTTGGCCAGGTTTGGTGAGGGGCAGGAGGGCCTTGACAACGTCGAGAGGGGTGACTTTGCCGGATTTGTACAACTCGTGATAGTCGTTGATGGAGTAGTACTTGGCTTTGGGGTCGTCATGGTTGTCAGCCAAAAGGGCGGGTTCAATGTCCAACATTGGGCCATTGGGACCCAGAGGAGTAACGCAAGGCTATTGTTGAGTTAACAAAGAAAAAAAAAACCCCGAAGAAGAAATTGAATTCTGGCGTTTGCTTGGCTGCAGAGTCTCGCGCAAGCCGGACAAAAATAAATAAATAAATAAATAAATAAATAAAAGCAAAATCGACTTTCAGGACGCAAAGCATTGGCGGGGTTGTCAAAGGAGGACTGGTTGGCACTGACGTCAAAAGTATACGGGAGGCCATCGAGAACCGCCAAGTCTTTGATTCGCCCGAACCCGGCATTTTTCCACAGGAAGTTTTGCAGAACACCGAGTCGTGCCACCCTTTACAGTCGGGCACGTGTCAGCAGAAAACCAAGAAATAAAATAAATAAAAGACGCAATTCCAAGGCCAGGACGGGCACCAAGAGACGTACAAAGCGCTGCCAGCAACCAGCGGGTAGCCGCGCAAAACGGGATTGCTCGCCGGTGGAGGGGTATATGGAGTATTCGGCCCTGCCACGGGCTTGGGATAGTTGGCAAAGGCCGGTGTCGATGCCATGGCGGAGGAAGGTATGTGTTCTTTCTTTTTCGGTGGAGTTTAATGTTTGTCTGTCGTCCGTCGCCGATAGACTATGAGCAAAGGGCTTAGGGGACTATGGGTGGGGGCTTCTCGCATGCAAGACAATCGGGCTTGCTGTCTCTTGCAACCGAGCTCGAAGGGTCTTTTCTCTGTTGTCGCGTACTCGACGAGGCAGACGGAGAAGAAGGCGACCGGATGCAGATCCGAGAGTCGAGAGTTGAGAGTTAAGAGTTGACAATGCAGAATGCAGAATGCAGAATCCGAGTCCTGGCGGCTGGCGGCTGGCGGCTGGCGGCTGGCAGCTGGAGCTACTTAGTACTGATGCAAGGTCCAAGCCCTTTAACAGTCGTAAGGCGCCTACCAGGCCACGGGGACCCACTGAGGCCCGGATACCGCAAAGATACTTCGCTGCAGCTAGAAAGTGCGTGCTATTCATGGGTGGTATACGTTGTACTTGTCTGTACCAAGTATAAAATAGTAAGACTTGTATCATAGTGATACTCCATTACAAAACCCAAGTACCCTTGTTGCGCCTTACTATAATTGGTCAACGATGCCTCTGGTGACCTGGTTAGCGACTTATCACTGTTAATGGAATAGGAAGTGCTAAGTGGCGGCGTCACATCATTCGTTCGTCATTCGGGATTCGGGACTGGAAGGCTAATTTGAAAAAGTGGGTGATGGCTGGGATTTTGCCCTTTCCATCGATCCCCTTTATGATACCACCTTGCTTGCATGTGCGAGCCGCATTGTGTTCCGCATGTGCCGCATGTGCCGCAGCTCGTGAGTGCGACGCGTCTCCGTCTTCGTAATACGTGAGTCTCCGTTGCCGCTGCCGCCGTCATCGCCGCCGTCATCGCCGCCTCCGGTGTCCGGTGTCCGGTGTCCGGCCTCCGGGTTGACGCGAGCTGCATCACAGTCTGAACCCTGGTAGAAATAAGGTGCATATTGTTGGTTCCTCTGTTTCAGACCCACGCAGAGACACATCATAATTCCGCGACCCGCAACCCGCGACCTGCGATGCAATTTTTTTTTTTTCACCTCACCCGTTCCTGAATCCTGATGCTGTTAGAAAAAAGCATGTGCAAAAAGCTGCCTCGGCAAGGTCTCAATTTTTTTTTTTGTTGCATATTCCATGGCCACACATAACGCGTGCTTTCTTCTTCAGCAACCTTCGCGTGGTGATTGCTGGCTGGACAGTATTTCATTCGACGGCCCATGCAATCTGCAGGCCGGCGGAGAGGCAGCCAACAGGGCCAGTCCAGCCACCGCAACCCAGCCTCAGTCCCCTCCCCCCCCCCCAAAGATAACGTTGGGCCCCTGGGGCAGCGCCTTGCGCGGGGCGCAACCCCGGTTGGAAATGACGATGGTGCGTCTTGAATTTCTTTTTTTTTTCTTTTTTTTTGCATTTAACGTGCCCGCTGGGATCCCATGGTATGTTTTTTCTTCCGTTTTCTTTTTCTTTTTCTTTTTCTTTTAACATGCACCTTGAACAATGGACACATCCATGCGCGCATCATGCGCACGCGGCGACGAGGCAGGCAGCTGCCGTTGTGGTGAATGCTGCCATGCCGGCCATCCATGCCAAAGCCAGCCGTGCCAACCGTGTGCGGGCACGAACAACACCACAGACTGGCGGGCGTGCCGTGATTGGTGAGTCGCACCTGCCCGGACCGCGTCGAACCATGGACCGTCGACGCCAATGTTGGTTGTCCCTGGCATGGCTCGGGCTCTGGTTGTGATTTTGAGTATGACCATCACCCATCACCCATCACCCATCATCCATCTCGACCATGATTTTGGAACCGGTTGTTTTGCACATTTGATCCGTGCCAGATGGCCAGTCTTGATTGTTTTCTTCCCCAGCCAGACTCGACCCGGCCCCACTCGTGGGCTCACACACAGCACACACACAGATGCACATGCACCCACACATTGCACCCACGGATGCCTCTTGGCCACACGTGTGAATGCCTCCGCCCCACTCCCTGGCTCCCTGCTCCCTCGCATCTTTCAGCCGTCTGCCTCGCACCTGCCTCGTTGTGATCGACCATGAGACGCGCCGAATAGGTGCCTACCACCTGCCTTGACACCGCCTTGGCACCGCCTTGGCACTCCCTCCAGCATGCATACCGGTACCTGCAAGTATCAGTTCTGCTCATCACGCTCCAGCCAGCCCACTCGGTCCGTCCAGGCCCTCTGGACGGTTAGGTACCTGACGGCCCCGCCTCCCCTTGGGAGCAGGCTGTGCACAACGCATTGCTTGACGTTGCCTTTCGTCCACTAACCCCTGACCTGCCCCCATTTCGGTTGCTCACTCCAATGCCACAGCACTGAGCGAATCAGACTAAACCAGACAATTCTAAACGCTCCATCATGTCCTAATAGGACAAACAATCCTCCCGTAATTTCATCCTCATCCTCATCCTCATCCTCAACCACAGTCTTTCGTTAACTGCACGTTAAATCTTTTATCTCCTATTAGTAATATTTTTTCTTCTTTCTTTTCCGTCCTTCGTGTCATCTCCTTTTTTTTTCTCCTTCTCTGCGTCTGTCCAAAATCCTCGCCCTCCGACAACGTGGCCCTGACTTTCAAAACAATCGATTGGGGGGGCTTCATGACCTCGAGCGACCGCCTTACTTTCGATCCGACGCGCTCTCTGGGCCAGATTCTCGATTGACTTCCGTCCCATTTCGATATTTCCCTTGTTAATTACCCATCAGACGCCCAGGAATCAGAACAACTCCGTCGCGTCAAAACCAGCTGCTCGAACCACGTCAATTGGCCGGCCCGCACCACCGTCGCACCCCCGACCGACATCAACGCTTGCCGCAAGACTCCCGGTTGGAGTCTGCAGCTGCCCATCGTGGCTCGAGTCGAATCCCGCAAATCTTTGCTGGGTGCCGATCCAGGCTTTGCCCAGGAAACCCATCGGCAGACCCCTCAACATTATCCGCAACACAGTCAGTCGTCTTCACACGGCCCAAGCAGCGACTATGGCCAGGCCTATCCGCAGCCCGCCTATGCGTCACCGGAATACCCTCAACCAACCTACACCCAGCCGACATATGCCGAGAATGCACATCTGCACAGCAACTTGGACCAGGACTATGCAGCTCGGCAGGGAATAGCGCCTTCTGCACCTGCCTCGAGTATTCGCAATGACACATGGGGCTTCCTCAAGACCAAATGGTCAGCAGCCTTCATGGGGGTTACCGCCCTCCAGGCCGGCATCTGCTTGGGCTTCGAAGCCTACGTTTTCGCCAGGTTTCAGACCAGCCTCGGATCTCACGTCGACTATTCCCGCGTTCAGTCTCAGTACAAGACAATCCCAACCTTTCTCACACTCTTCATCTTTGGCTACTTGTACGAGCTAGTCGTTGTCTGGGACGCTCTGCGCATGAAAAACACCATTCAAGTCATTGGCGTTTGCATTGCCAACTTGGCCCTCTTGGTCTACACCGTCATCCAGGTTGATCAGATCTCGGGCGCAATCTACATCCTCTTCACGTCCAACGCTCTCAGGCCCGGCATCTCGCACGCGTCACTGTGGTCAACAGTCCGAATCTTCCTCATGGCCATGCCTGTCATCCTCGCTGTCGCCACTCTTCTCATGATTTTCATCTCCTGGAAGCTGTATCAGGAATTTGCCTGGGACATATTAAAGAATATCGGCGCCGATTACCGCATGAAGAAGCGTTTTCTTCATTACCAGGTATTTTTTTTTTCCCTTCTCATTCTTCGTCAATCTTCTTTATGTTCTTCTTCCTTTTTTTTCTTGCTCCCTTTATCGAAGCAATTTATTTTCAGACTTGGCACAAGAACACGAATAACAGTGATTGATTTCTATAGATTTACATTGCTCTCCTGAAATTCGATTTCTTCTTCTTTCTCGGCTTCATTATTCAGTTTGTCGTCGTCGTTGCAGAAAGATCCGATCCCGAGTTCGCCTTGACTATCGGTACGATTCCAGTCACCATTTTTATCCTGCTGGCCGCCGCCTTTTTCACCCGTAGAGAAAACAAGCCTGGCATGATTTGTATTGTTATCCTCTTTCTCGGCGGACTGAGTTACTTCATCTTCAAACTGGTGCGAATCTACCAGCCAAGTCACGCATTGTCATATTTTGCCGTTCGAAAGTCTCTATCTGCCTTTGCCGTCATCACCATCACGTTGATTATCCTCACCATTGTCAACGCCATCATTTGCATGAACAACTTCAACAAGGGTTTAAAGCCTCATCTATTGGCCTCTCGCAAAATTGAGGAAAAGCCAGATGCCACCTCGATCAGTCTGCACGATGTGAAGCCTCAGATCTCCAGTCGTATGACCATTGACTGAGTCGAGTCAGTCGACTAAGATCAAATCGACTTGGATCAAATACAACAAACACGAAGCAACCGTCCTTTGTCACCTTGGAACCGAAAAAAACAACAACGACGATAACAACAAGATGAAGAAAAAAGGGGGGGAAACACAGATCCATGACAAAAGACCAAAGAGACGGATATCGGGTCCTCCAAAACCCCCCACCGAAAAAGAAGACTCACTTACGGGTCTGTACAAAAGATATGAGCTTATGATGATTAAAATAATATATCCCCCCTTGCCCTTTAGGGCGCATTATCCGTGATGCTAGTTTCCCGATTTGCCGGAAGAGCCACGGGTACGTGTGAGCGTGTTTCGAATGGAGCACCCCGGTGATGAAGCTCTGAAAGTTGACAAACGTGAGTCATGATCTATGCTCAGTTTCAATCTTGAAGACTTTTTATCTGCATTGGCCCAACAAATGAAAGGAAGACGAATTTGGAAGAATAAGCCGCAGTCAGGTATTGCACCGGCTGCTCTTGCTTAGGAAACTGGGCGCAGAAACAAAACGCTTATGGTCTATGTTGGATCTAAAATATCTTGCCTCTACCACTGCCCGAACTTTTCCTTTCTTTTCCTTTTCTTGGCCCCATGTACAGTTCACGTCGCGCTCCGTCCGGACGAGAAAGGAAGACATGAAGGCGTCACGGGCGATTTTTTTTCTAAATCCCTCTCTTTTTCTCTCTTGTTTTTTTTTTTTTCAATCCTCATTTCTGCAACGTGGGACTCAAACGACTTTAGCAGAAAACTACAACGGTTAGCCCCTCGTCACATCATGTCTTTTTTATTTCAAGGTTTTAGGTTTTATGTATTGCTATATTCCCATCGTCACAATTCGTTATTTCGCTTCAAGTATACCCTCTAATAAAAAAAAAACCCAAAAAAAACGCAGTAGTTATTGATGTACGTGGTGATTTTGGCACACAAAAAAAAAACCCCTCCACGGAGTTTTGCATTAAATTGCCCAGGATGCTTGTACAAGTCCTCCGTAGATAAAATTGTCTCCAGAGTAGCCCCCCGTACAACTGACCCGGATCCGTCGTATCAAGAGAGAGAGAATAAAGAGCAGGAATAATCAAAAAATGAGCAAACTCAGTCCAACAGAAACGCCAGACAGCGTCCCATCGCCATCAGGGGAGAGGGGGTAGGGGGTAGAAGATGGCACAAGATACAAATCATGTCATACGTGGCATATTGTCGTACCAAATGCGACAGGGGAAGCGAGCGAGCGGGTCAGCGGGCCGGGATAAGACGACGGAAACAAGCAACACGCTTCTGGCAAAAGAGGGAAAAAAAAAGGAAAAAAAAAAAAAGAAACCAAGTGGTAGCGACAAGAAGGAAATAAGAATAAATAAATAATAAAACAAGACCAGTACTCGTGTGGTCCACACGTGGGAGCCGGAAACGGAGGGGGGACAAGACGAGACGCTGATCCACGTGCGCAAAGTACGATATTATAATGAAATACAAACACAAGTTGACAGGTAATCAGAAGAAGAGGGGAAAAAAAAAGCCGCTTGCAACGTTACTCAGCTGAATTGATTGTAGAAACCGCTGAAAAAAATAAAAGAAAAGGGACAGGAGAAAAGAAAAAGAAAAAGAAAAAGAAAACGAAAACGAAAAAAAAAAAGAAGAGAAAAGGATAACAAGGTAAAGAAAAACATTCACATCATGCCACGTTTGGTCGACGGCTTTTACAAGGTTATTTTGATGGCGTCGCGCAAATGACCTTCTGTTGGACAGTATGGACATTTGTAGCGCGATCCCTTGGCGGCTATGTTATGTAGACTGTCGCGGCAGAGGACGTGGCCGCAGGGGAGCATCATCGGGGGGTTCTGCTCCGTGGTCTGCTCCTTACTGACGGGACACACAAATATTGGGTGATAGATCATGGAGGTGGGAAGGGGTGTTTCGAAGGCGAGTTCGTTCTCCGTGGTCCACTCCGTCTTCTTTTCCTTCATGTACGCGGTGTACTTGATGAGGCGGGGAAGGGCGATAGCGCCGGCCGTGACGGCCACGTAGAGGGGTGATTCGGCGGAGAGGCCCAGGAGGGAGCAGAAGTCGCGGGTGAAGGAGGTGGAGACGTCTTCAAAGGCGGAGGCGATTTCAAAAAGGTGGCGGTACGGCGACTCTTCCAGGTTGGAGGCGTAGACCATGGCACAGGAGAGCTGTTGGATTTCTTGGATATGGCGCGATTGGAAGCGGACAAAGTGCTGGCGCGCGTAAGACAGGGCGCCCATTTGACCGTTGTTCTGGTCGTCCGGGAGGCCGTTGACCGAGGGTCCCTTGAAGAGCCAAAGAAATTGGAGTTTGCAGAGTTCAAACTCAAGGTTGCTGCCCCTGGCTTGCAGTTTGCGGTTGTTGACGTGGGCCCACTCGATAGCCGGCACAAGATTGTGCTCTTGAAGCTCGGCGAGGATGTGGTACATTTCCGAGAACTTGTCCTGCAGATCTTCTGAGCGCAGTCCCTCGATATCATGGTCGGCTTGTTCTGCTTCGTCGTCCTCATCGTCCTCGTCGTCATCCTCATATCTGTCCATTTCGTCGTCGCCATCTTGGTCGAGTCTGGACGGCCTGTACCTGGCTAGCGATGATGCTTGGTTCTGCTCGCGATGTTCTTGTTCTTCGCACATGAATGTAGCTGCTACTGAGAACTCGCCCTCGCGGAGGAGGTGCATTGCTATCGCACGATTGATGAGTACGGCATGGTCGGCCATGGCATCGGTCTCCATGGGGAGTTCTCGAAGTGGTAGGGCCTGACGACAACTTTGTTAGCAAGTGCTTGTGATTGTGTGCGTGTGCGTGCGTGCGTGCGTGCGTTTGACGAGAGACGACGAGAGACGACCAGCGGCACCGCCGTCAAAGGCCCGGGTCGCGGGTTGTCTGCAAATGGATTTACTCTTCCAATCCCCTCTTTAGCCCCATTTTCTATAGAGAAAACTCACTCGGTCTAACGCTTTGCCGAAATTCTTCTGTGCTTTGGTCACATTCTTGAGATCATCCGTTATAGCCTCCAGGCGGCCTTTGACTGGGTTTTGCAATGTTGTCATGGCCATGCTGATCTTGTGGGCATCACCATCTGGTGTCCAAAGGGTTAGCCAATCGTTTCATCTTGTGCACCGTGAATTTTGGAGAATCAAGGGAGAGGCAGGGTCGGAGGGGGTAGGGGGATTTCCGGTACCACCAGCTACTTGCTCCCGTGCGGCAGTAAGTAGATCAATAATGGCGTCGACATCTTGAATGGCCGCATTCAGATTCGACTTTCGCATACGGGCGACTTCGGCGAGCAAGGGGCCAAAGGGCGACAAGGGCATATCATGCTCCGTTTCGGTCATGATTGCCCGTCGTGTGGAAAAGACTAGATGGCAAAGGCTCTGCCTCTTGTCTGGCTGGGAGACCAGGAAGGGCGGCAATGTCAGTCAAGCCGAGCAGGGTGCAGGAGCAAAGCGTGAGGGACGACAGGTGTCGGAGCTTTGTGTCGTCGTGACACAATGGGGTGACTTTGGATTTGGTGGTTGGGTGGTTCAGGGATCGGGACCGGCAGAGGAAGAGATGCGAATGGTCGTGAAGTCGTAGACCTCGTGACCTCTTGACAGTTTGTGAACCCGACGGCGGCGGCCAGCTGGTGGTCTGGTCACTGGTGCTTATCGATAGACGATGGATGGCCTAGATGGCATGGTGTAGATGGCATCAGATGGATCATGGCACAGATGGATCATGGCACAGATGGATCATGGCACAGATGGATCATGGCACAGATGGATCATGGCACAGATGGATCATGGCACAGATGGATCATGGCACAGATGGAAACGATGGCATCGATGTGCCGGGATGATGCTGCATGTGATTGCGGATGGCGGATGGCGGATGGCGGATGGCGGATGCGGTGTGCTGGACTGGACTGGACGGACGGTGCTCTCAAGGCTCCCAAGGGGATGGGCCCCGCTGCGAACCCCCGCTGCGAGCTGCAGGGTTGGCCACCTGGCAGCCACCTGGCAGCCAGTCCCTTGGGTCTTCGCAGCCAGGCTCAACAGAGTCAACGTTCACCACCCCCAATTCTGTCTCACGCAGCTGAGGCAATTCCATGTTGCATCAAAGTTCACATGTCTGCTCTCCAACACATCTACCATCTGTCACCCGCCATCCGCGACAGTCTCAACAGTCTCAGGGCGCATCATCGGCTGATTGCCGTCCCAGCCGCCGCCGCCGCCGCCGCAAGTACGTTGCCGAGCTTGCCAAATGTCGACAATCTGATTGCCGCACGTCGGTCACGCCCCAGCGGCCAGGCTCGGGACATTTACATCAATTGATCCCATCCAAATGCCATCATCCACCAGCCCTTTACCGCCTTTGCTGCAAGAGAGAGGTCGTTCCCACCAAGATCATGACCCCATCCCTTTCCCTTCGACGGTAACATCTACAACAAGGTCGCGAGATGTAGCCATGGATGGCTCAAATGCTCAAGACCAAACCCGCCGGCGAGACGGCTTGTTCGCCACAGAATCTTCTCAACGGTGTTTGGTTTTGCCTGATCCTCTGGCCTTTCGGTAAGCATGCCCCAATCTCTGCTGCTGATGCTGTCGCTGCTGCTGTCGCTGCTGCTGTTGTTGATCCACCCCTGCTTCTTTCTTTCTTTCGTTTTCTTTTCTTTTCTTTCTTTTCATTCTCTTTCTTCTTTCGCCAATTTACTTCTCCGACCGCATCGCATGTGCTAATGATATACATTTGCAATTTGGCAGCTTTCTCGAAGAAGACCCTTGCGTGACGGTCATTGAGCGACGGTGTGCGCTCACTGGTTACGAGCTGTACATGGTTGAGCAATGGACTTGCTCTCGGCGGTCACCCATTATTGTTGTCACAACTTATACTGGAGACGAGAAGCATGCTATAGTGGTCGGAGTTCTATCCATTCCTGAGAACCCAGCGCATTGGTCTGCTAGACTTCGGCTGTACTTCAATACCGTCAATCAGCATAATGCTCGACCAAAGCACACGGAGCTCGGGGAGCTGATGATCACAAACCTGAGCAGCTTCCCATCAGCTCTGACCGTCATTCCAGTACCTGACGGAGACGTGCGAAAAAGTCGGCAGCTATTCATCCTTAACGAAGATCTCAAACGACTGGGTTGCTCTGGGCGCTCTGGTTTGGCACTCACAGAACCTACCGAAGCGACACAAGCCAAGTTTCACCAGCTCTACAGGACTAGCGACGGTATTCCCATTATGCATTCTGTAACCGAGCTCATCAAACTTTGCCAGGTGGCACTGTACATGTTTGACAAGCTAGACCATCAGTACATTGACGGGCTGTTATGCGACGTCACGGAAAGAGCGATTGGCAACTGGTGGATAGAGGTTGGAACCGAACACTACAACTTCGAGCCTACTGATGGCATTCTGGGCCCTTGTACCGTATCTGCCTTGTTGGGAATGTTGATGGGGGCGAGAAACCGGCTTCATTGGTTCGGAGCACCCGTGCCCAAGGACGTCTTCGACATTGAGGCCACCAAGCGAGGCGTCGCCTATTTCCAGAAGCAGCAAAAGCTGGACAAGACGAGACGGCTCGACAGGCAGACTGTGTTTAGACTTCACACCGCCACAGCCAAGGGGGCGTCGGGCGAAGGATGGGGGGTGCAAAAGGCTGTCAAGAGTACAGTGACAGAAATTGGTGGCAAGAGGGGAGAAATCGTCATGGATATGGTTTCCGGCAAAGACAAGGGCGGTCTCGCCGATATAGAAACCGTAGACTTTGACAAATTCGTCAGCTTGGCATACGGCGAGCGTCCCAGATGGCTCTGGCACGGCAAGGCTCGGAGGACTGCCAATGATGAGTTTGGCGGTGTTCATGATCTGGGCAGTATGCTCCTCGGCAAGCATGAGCCTGCTGGCCACATCTCGAAACGCGCGCCTGCCCTTGCCCTGGATGAGGACCCCGGCGCAAGGAGACGAGAGGATGGTTCTGCAGGTCCGAACTTCGTCACCATCACCGGCTCCGTCAACAATCATGCCGATACCTCTGGTGATAGAGACGCTCTTCGCAGGGGCGTCTTGAAAACTGTTACAGGCAGAATGAGCGACGCCCGCTCCGGCCTCGGTCGCATTAAAGATGCCGTAGGTGGTAATCGTAGGGGCAATACGAACAAGCTGTCAATACCGGCCAAGGAAGATTCTCCCGAGGCTGGAAATATCAACACGGCGATTTCATCAACTGCCCCTAATGCAGCCGTGCTCGGGCGGGCTTTTGCATGGAAGAACAAGCCAGAGGAATATCTTGCCGCGATCAATCGAGGCGAAGAGGCCCCCCTAGGACATAACGTCGAGGCGAACCATCTGAGAGCATCAGCACAAGCTTTGTTCAAGCCCGAACTTTCGGAGAAGTCTGGGGATGAGCTCTTGACCGGCGGTCAAGGATCCGAAAGCAACAGCATGAGCCGCATCGGCTCCGAAATCCGCAGGGGCATAAGTCACAAGGGAGGTTCTTCCACAGGGCCGTCTGTGGCCGATGATAGTGACCTTTTCCGCGGCCCGTTGCTTGTAAAGGAACAAAAGTCTGGCAGCCGGGCCTTTGCCGTAGCTCGACGGCGTAGCTGCGGAACTGCCGATCTCCTTGGTCTCGAACACATCACCAACCTGAACGAGGTTCGATGGCCGCGTCGAATGTCGTTTGGCGATGCCGAGGAAGCCATTTTCACGTGGGAAGAAGTCATGGACATTTCTCAAACGGCAGACTACCTCACATGCATGGAGGCTCATGCCGGAGCAGCAAATCACTTGAACAACCTGATTGAAGAAATCGTCACTAGTGTCGGACCCTGGATGCGAGACAAGGTCAAGTCTGTGGAGCGTCTCAACGATGGATATGGCCGGGACGCTGCTGAGCTCCAAGGCCTTCATCACAAGCTCAACGAGGCATGCCAGCAGGCGCGATACAAGTCGGATGAACTACTGAGCGAGCAACGCGAAAACCTGACGGAAAGCGTCAAGGAAATTGAGGTGCTCGTCGCGCGGCTCGATTACGAGATTCAAGGGCTCGTCCAGAAGGTGCATGATGTCGAAGAAGGCATCCACGGATTCGAGAGGCAGGTGGAAGATGTGGAGAGCAGAGCGGCGGAGCTCAAGGTCATGTTGGAGACGGAGAGTTGGCCACACTGGCTGGTTCGAACGTTGACGGGAGTGGGAACGGGACCCAACATAACGCGCGAGACGTCATTGTAAAGTTTTCTTTTTTGTCATTGATTCATGCATTCATGCATTCCTTTCTTCCTCCCTTCTTCCACCCGTTTATTCATTTTCTTTTGCCATCATTATGCATTTTCTTGTCATGGAGGTATTGCCAGCATGAGCGCGACACGAGAGCGTTGGGCTATGCAGACAGATGTTTGTCGCATGGATTTTGGTTTGTTTCAGCATTGTGCGGGCGTTTTTTTTTTTTTTTTTCTTTTTTTCTTTTGGTCTTATTGGACCAAAGTTGTAGCATACGGAAGTGGACCTGTTGCTTCTACCTAGAGGCGCAGAAGAGAGATGCTTTTGCCTCTGAAACCCAGTCGATTTGAACATATTCGTCTATTAATACAACGTCGCGTGTCGTTCTTGAGCATGCTGAGCCCCCCTTTTCCCATTCATCCACACGGGCCAGTAATCCTGTTGACGGCATCCGCACAGCAAGCCCGCGGCAAGCAAAACACCGCATATTCATACAAAGAAAACGTATCCTGACTCTCCCAGACCAGCAGACGTGCGCCACGTCCCGTACGCCCATCCACGTATCCAACTACCCACCATTATCACAACACCAAGCCAAAGACGCCGTCCTTGCCTCCTTGCCTCCTTAGAACAAACCACCACCGCTACCGGCAGAGGCGCCTCCCCCCATGGCCTGACCCTGTTGCTGCATAATCTCGCTGACTTTCATGGACGTGTCGAGGAACTTGGCCGTGCATCGATCCAGGCAGACTGATTCGCCCTTGTTGAGCTCTCCCTCGCGGTAGTCGGTGGGGATGCATTTCTTTTGGCACGTTTTTTGGAGGCTGTTTGGAAGAAGTTAGTTTATCTTTCATTCTTATTCTCTTTTTTCATTCCTTCATTCTTTCATTCTTCACTTCATTCTCTCTCTCTCTCTCTCTCTCTTTTATTTTCTTTTCGTCCGTTCTCTCTGTTCTCCTGTCTTTTCTTCTTCCATTCATTCTGCTTGCTATCCCCCCATCCCACCAAAGTCCCAGGAGACTTTAAAAAAAAAAACCCACCGGTTATACGTATCAGCCATCATGCGCATCTCGCCCTCCACCGCCGCAATCTTCTGCTCCGACGTAGGCTGCTGGCGTCCGATTCCGAGAAAAGACATGATTGCTGTACAAGTCGGGGTCGTTCGTGGAGTCGTCTGGATCTCGAAAAGGTCTATGTATTCCGTTTCTTGTCTGTCGCGGCTGCTGGTGCTACTTATTTTATTTTGTCCGTTTTCTGTATGCTTTCTTTTTGGTTGTTGCGACGATTGGGCAGTTGGGGGTTGTCGGTCTGGCCTTGCACGGTAAGCTCTGGTTGTTTAGCCGTAGAATTTCCTTGGAGCTTACGTTGTGTAGGTTGTTTTTTTTTTTTTTTTTTTTCCCTTTGGGAGCCAAGTCCTTATCGATAAGATAAGCATGCTGTGCTTTGGAGAAGTGGTTTTTGGTCAAGATGGGAATAAGTCCGGCTCGTGCTCTATGTTCTTGGGGAACGATTTTTTTTCCCTCTTTATTTTCCTTTCTTCTTCCTTTCTTCTTCTCTTTTGCTTATCAAGATAATTCTCCACGTTTGGCAAGGACATGGCCATGATAGCCGCGTCCAGGTGGGCCGGCATTTGGTGATGGAAATGCGAAATGCATGGGCTGGCTTGCCGCTTGAGCGCGGCTCGTGGTGTGCTCGGTCCGGGTTGGCATCTTAGCTCTGCCCAGATTCATCAGCAATGCCACCAGAATCCAGACCGAATACTTCTTCACTCCTCTGGAAATCGGGACCGTAAACAAAGGCCTCTCAGCAATTGCTTACCATCACGGTTGGCACGACTGTTTCCCACCCGCAACCGCACAATATCCTTCGTTTTTCAATCCTTCAAGCTCTCCCCGCTCCTGGATGTAAATCAAGCAGGAATATGCTCGAATGGACGGTACATTGTGCATCGAGCAGAATCTAAGGAAGGCTGCGATGCTGGTGCCTCTATCCACCGACCTTGCTCGGAAGGCCAACCTTAACAGGATAAAGCATTGAATTCAATCTAGTTTCTATTCCTCCAACTTACCATCCAAGGCTCCCATAAGTACAGTCTCTTCTGCTTTGCTGTCCCTCGAGGCCTATTTCTCTAGAGAACGAATATTGAATTTATCTTGCATTCATGATAGTTCATCGAGTCATGCTAATCCATATGCCGATTTTCTGAATCTATTTAGAATGTGGAATGGTTCAATAAATTCCCCAAGTCATTTTTACTTTTTCCCTACTTGGACTCCAAGTTTTTACTACTTAGTAATACAGAAAATTCCCCTCATTTAGACGTCATCTCTTCATGTTTCCTGTTAAAATATTTCGCCTGCGACCCATTCACTTGTGCCCAGTGCATCTCTGATTTCTTCCTCAAAGCGTGCAAATTCCGCACTCGTGTTCCGGACGTACAGTGTCTTCACGCCATTCTCAACGCTAAATCCTACCACTTCGGTGTTAAAACGGCACAGCGCAGGCTGACGGGTTATCGAGCGCTGAGAGTACCTACATACCTACTTTGGGGATCAATCTTCAGGATAATATCAGCGCGCAGGACAAAGGATGGAATGGACAACGGATATATCGGGGGAAAGCAGTCTGGTGCATTAAGGCTTTTCAGCTTCGAGGGATGGAGACGCGTTTGCCTACTTGTGTCGGTTACTATAGTGTTCACGCGTCTCAGGTGGCCCTGGCTATTTGGATGCCTCGCCAGCCTTGTGTCCGATGCAATCATCCCAGGAGAGACAAAGACATATGGTCCCGTGGATTTTGACTCAGCTTTCCAAACAAGAGCATTGCCATGACCAACATAAAACATGATACCTTGAAGGCAGGGCAAAATGTGGGCATCACAACTCCTTCGCCTTTGTCACTTATATAAAGATGCATATGTAATGTGTGTAATGACCGCTCCCTGGTGGCTATTGCGCCTTCAAGAACGTAAACTGGGTTGAATTATGCTTGGCATGCGGCCACGCTTTCTGGTAGTAACATTCTGCTACCGCCTCTACCTTATGTTGAGCATTGATCTGGTGAAAAAAAAAAAAAAAGTCGATTCGAAAAGGAGAGAAATATGGAAAGAAGAGATAGGAATATGTGATGCAGAAATATGAGAAGAGATAGAAGAAGGAATAAGAAGAAGAAATAGAAACGATACAACGAAAAGAAAACGAAAAGTCGCGAAATACAAGACAATGCGCGAGGCCGCGAATCGTTTGTGCTTGCTCCATCTCATGAGAATTCCAAACACTGTACAGCCAAACATGCAACATCAACAGCAAGATGAGCGGCCAAGATGGTCATTCTTGTTCACCCAGTCCCTTTGTGCCTCACACCCACCCATTCCCCAGAGAGGCGGTTAGCCGTCAGAGCTTAACTTTGCCATCATACGTCTCCCCGGAGGTGTTTAGCGGTCAAAAGTAATAGTCTTGGTCCTCGTCCACTCCTCCAGCCCCATCGAGGCGTTGAACCGTCCGTAGCCACTCGACTTGGCACCACCGTGGGGCAGGCCAGGCTCATCATGCACAGTCATGCTGTTGATATGAACCGCGCCAGTCTCGATCTCCTGCGCAAAGCGCAATCCCCTGCGCAGGTCCTGCGTGAAGATGGCGGCCGCCAGCCCGTATTCGGTATCGTTGGCGATGCGAATGGCCTCCGCCTCGGACTCAATGTCCATGACGGACACGGTGGGCCCAAATGATTCCGTCTTGTAGATATCCATGTCGGCCGTGACCTTGTCGATGATAATGGGCCGCAGCCTCGTATTACTAATCTCTCGTGCATTCACGTCCCCGTGCAGGATGGTGGCGCCGCGCTCCGTGGCATCGGCAACGAGCTCCTTGTTGCGTTGAGCAGCGGCGCTGTTGATGAGGATCGGGGCCTCGCCGTCCGTCGGGAACATTGCGGCGACTGCGGCGGCGAGCTTGTGCCGAAAGGCATCCTTGATGGCCTTGTGGACGAGGATTCTCTCGGTCGACATGCAGACCTGGCCGCTGTGGATGAAGGAACCCAGAACGCATTGATGCGCGGCAAGATCCAGGTCGGCGTCCTCCCAGACGATGGCGGGGGCCTTGCCGCCAAGCTCCAGCACGACGGGTTTGAGGTGCTCCCCTGCCTGCTTAGCAATGATGCGCCCAACAGCCGTGCTACCAGTGAAGTTGATCTTCTTGACTTGAGGGTTGGCGATGAGCGATGAGGTAACGGCTGCAGCGTCGGACGGCTCGTGAACGATCAGGTTCAGCACCCCCTTGGGTAGTCCCGCCTCTCGAAAGACGTCCACGACTGCCCAGAGCGTCTTGGGGCTGAATTCAGAGGCCTTGAAGACGACTGTGTTGCCGGCGGCGATGGGGAACGCGACCGCTCTGGTACCGAGGATAAGGGGGGCGTTCCTTGATTGCGGATATGTTAGAGGATGTTGGCACAAGAGTTGGTACAGAGCAGACCGAAAATCAGGAAAGAGAAGTGCATGCCATACCAAGCAGCGATAGATAGCACCACGCCATAGGGCTCTCGTAGGATAATAGCACTCCGGTTGGGATTCGCAATGGCAGGAACTGAGCCAGCCACCGTGGAAACACGACCAGCAATATCCTTTAACATGGCGACGGTACTGTCGACGTTGAATTCGGCCCATTCAGATGCGGATCCCGTCTCGTCGATCAAATACTTGGCCAACTCATCGCGGCGGCGGGACATGACATCGGCAGCTTTGAGGAGAATGTTCTGTCGTTCCTGAGCCGTGCTTTTCCGCCATGTCTTAAGAGTCTCGGCGGCTGCATCGACAGCCTTCGCGGCATCAGCAACAGATGCACCGGCCGTCTTGTGTATAACTTGTCCCGTGGCCGGAGACTTGATGTCAAATGACTTTGCGGTTGTGCAGTCTTGGCCTCCGATGATGAGCGGGACAGTGGCAATCGCTGGGGCCATGTTGGCAAGTCCTTTTATTTTTTTCGGTTATCTTTTTTTCCTTCTTTCCTTGTTTCCTCTTTGATTTTCTCCCGTTTCTTGCCCTGTTCCCCTCAGGAGACTTTTTTTGGTGGTCGGAGAACCTCTTGCGGTGTGGGTGGATTGGCACTGACAAGCCCTGGAGGATAATGGCGTCGTGAACAACTGCCGTGTGACTCTTGCAACCACGCGGTCAGGATTTGTACGAGGAAGCAACGAACCTCCGAGCCTGCGTTTGGTCTTGTAGTTTTTTTTCTGATTTCACATGCATACATGCGATTCGTGTATCTGTCTGCTCCTTGCCGCTATTGCATGCAGGCACACAGCTCAACAATTCACCTGTGACCACACAGGACGGAATACGGACGTTCAGATCGGTGCGACTTGAACGGGCAGACTAGCGAATGTAAGAAGTGGTGGGGAAGGTCGGAGCTTTACATCACCCCCTCTTGTGCCAAGTTGTAGTCTTTTCCTGGACCAAATTCATAAATTCTGAGGAATGCATTGTCCAAGCATTGTGGCCCCCCTACCTATATCAAGCAAGCTTTAGCTGAAGAGGGGGACGCAATTATGACCAGCAGGAGTACAGAAGAAGCATGGGAGCTCAAGCTAACACCAACAAGACTTGATAGGTAGTGATGTGCTTCAGGCTTGACGCCACGCTTTTGATCATGGCCTAGCGCTGGGAACTGGTAACAGTTGTCGTCGACTCGTCGTCCTGTAGAAACGGTTGCGCCACGGTCGCAGTGTTGATACTGACCGTTTCTTCAGCCAGGTGAGCAAGGCCGAGTTAGCGCCGGAAACTGATCGCTGCTGGGCACGCGACGAGAGAACAGAGAAGGGGGGAAGAGTAGACGTGAAGTGAATGTACCGATTTGAGGCCGGTTGGCTGGCAGAATATATTGAACGTCTGCTGTGGTCTTGGATGAAACCACATGTGTTGACGCGGATGGTGGTGGTGATGGCTTGAGAGCTCTCTTGACAGGACAGCGCACGGATCTGTTGACGTTGGCCATGGTTGGAGGCGAGAAGACTCGACGTGCAATCAAACAAGGTTTTGGTCTGGAAATTAGGCATGAACTGGCTCGCAGCCGACTCTGGGGGAATTTAATGGTTCCTGAATCCGAAGTAGTCTGGTGGTGCTTTTATCAGGAAGCGGAAGCGCGAGCGATGGCTGACATGGCCCAGACATGGACGGGGTTCATGGACGGACTGGACTGTGCGGGCCGACGGCAGAAGAGTTGCAGGTGTTGGCAGCTGCCGGCCGTGCTGAGTCTGACAGTGCCAACAGCGCCGACAACTGCTAACAAGTGCTGACAGCTGGGATGGGGCAGTCGGCAACCACAGACAACACCACATAGATATTTACTACCTACCTACGTACCAGTTGTCGGCCTCTGGTGCATGGCCTCGGCCAACAGTCATTCAGGTGGGCTGCACACTGTCAGCCGTCTATTATGCACGGTGCACACAGGCAAGCGCTTCCATGTGAAACTGATGTCGTTTTGGGGATATCAACGTGGGCAACGTGGTGAGCAACGTGGTGGGCAACATGGTGGCAAGCAACGTGGCTGGGAGGGATTGCACAGCTGGCCAACAGCTGGCCAACAGCTGGAGGAGGAGCTGCCTGGGTGGGAGGCCAGATGCCGCCGAGCAGGATGGACAGAAACAAGCAAGGCAAGGGGCAAGAAGGACACGAAAAAGGCAAGAAAAGGCCGAGTCGCGGCGGGCCAAGTGTCGGGCGCTGCTAGATGCTTGCTTGCTGTTCAATACGCGGCCCGTCAAGGCTGCTGCGCATCATGAAAATATCATGTGCCGAAAAATTCACCAGAAGCACAGTGTCGAGCCCGCCTGCCATTGTTGGCCCGTCGGTTTCAAGTAGCAGAAAGCATGGCAGATGGCATGGCAGATGGCAGATGCCGGAGCGTCCCACGTGAGCCGGTCAAGGCAAGCGGACCAACCAGGGCGCAGTCGACCCAGTTGGTTGGACAGACGGGCGGGCAGAATGGGATGGGCAGATGGCGGGCCAATTCTCCTCCACCGCCTTCAATTGATTTTCCTGTTCCACTTCACCATACATGTTTTCACTGCCTCCGCGGTCGGCGCTGTTGGCTGTTGCGCTCCTGCGCCGTTGTGTTGTGCTGCGCTTTGGCCGCATACTTTGCTCTGCTCTGCCTGGCTCATCCTCTGCTCTGCCTTGATCTGCCTTGATCTGCCTTGATCTGCCTTGATCTGCCTTGATCTGCCTTGATCTGCTCTGCCTTGATTTGCATCTGCTCTACTCTGCCCTGCTCTACCTGCCAGGCGCCAGGCAATTCCTCCAGATACAAACATCAGTGACAGTGACGCCTTGCATCTTATCAATCACACGGTGCTTTTTTCCCTCGGCCTCGTGCGCAACCCACGACCACGTTTACGTTTCGTCACTTCCGGTGCCACTACCCCGCCAAAAAACACGTCGACGATTTCTTGCGCCGTCGGCTCTCTTTGCCGCCCTCCCGCCTCCCGGCCTTCTTCTCCGCCTGTTCGCTTGTTCCTTTGATAAAAAGAGATTGCGGCGGCCTTGGCTAATTCGCCGCCCTTCGCAGGTGCATGGAAGCTTCTCCAATTGTTGCCCGTGGAGGGGCGTCTCTCAGTCCCACGAGCCCGACCAGCTCTCGTCACGGCAACAGTGGCCCGAAGCGCAAGAGGAGCGGCGCTGTGACTCACGAGAGCAGCCCAGCAAGCGCGGCGGACGACGATCATGGCGACCATGGCGATCATGATAAGAAGCGCCAGCCTGGTGTGAAAAGGGCCTGTAATGAATGTAGGCAGCAAAAGGTGAGCTTTCATTCCTTGTCCTTTGTCATTTTCTGCCCCATCTTTCCTTTTCCTTTTCTTTCCTTTACTTTTTTTTGGTCTTGATTTTGGGGTTTGCCTCTTTTCTTCCGTTTTTCTTTCTTTCTTTCTTTTCTTTTTTTTTTTTCGTTTTTCGTTTTCCGCGTTCTCAGTAGAATTGCATCGTCTCACTTGTCGCAAGACTGCTCTTCTTGCGTTTTCGAAAGAATGACAAGCAATTTTTTAATTTCTTTGATTTTTTTTTTTTTTTGAAAAAATTTCAACATGCTCCATCTCGGAAACATAGTCCGCTAATGACTTCCATGACCCTCAATCTAGCTGCGGTGCGACGTTGTGCAAGAGCCTTTTCAAAGCTGTTCTCGCTGCAATCGTTTGAAACTCGACTGCAAGATTGAGTCAAACTTCAAACGCGTCGGCAAGCGTTCGAAACACGCCGAAATGGAGAAGGAAATCGAGCGTCTTCGGCGCAATATAACACGAGCCAGGACGCAAGGGTTTCTTCCGGACGAAGAAGAGGAAATACATTCCCCCATGCCACCCAGCGCAGCAGCGGCAGCAGCAGCCAACTTTACGCACACCCGCAATGCTTCTCTCATGGGCTCGGATGAGGCTGTGTCTTCTTTGCTCCATCTGAAGCGAGGCGGTGCATATTCGGTGCCGAACTACTCGTACGAGCTCGATGGCATTCGGTTGACAGACGACAATGTGACGCACCTGTTCAACGAGTTCTTCGCCTACTATCACCCGTTCCTGCCGTTCCTCAGCCCCCATCAGCCTCCCGATCAATACAATCAGCAGCATCCCTTGTTATTCTGGTCCATCATCGCCGTGGCGGCACGTCGCTTCAGTCCATTGGACTGCCCGGACCTTTTGAAAAAACTGTCAGGACCCATGACGCGGTTCCTGTGGACGACGATCGGCGAAGTTCCTAGCAACTACCACGTTGTGAAAGCTATGTGCCTGCTCTGTACTTGGCCTCTGCCCACGAGCACCACAACGTCCGATCCCACGCACATTCTCTGCGGTGTCATGATGAAAACGGCCACCGGGATTGGGCTCCACCGACCAAATCATATTAGGGATTTCTCGAGAGAGTCGGTTGAGTTGAACAAGGAGCAGCTGGCAGATCGAGTCACGACTTGGGCCGTCTGCAATATCGTGGCTCAAAACGTTGGAACAGGCTACGGCCAGCCTGCGTCAACGCTTTACGACTGGACCTTGGCTCTGCGGCCCGGTGATGACCCCGCTCTGCATCTATCCACAGATCTCGAGGCGCGACTCCAGATTGAGCGTTTCTGCGACAAGGTGTCCAAGGAGATGTATAGTAACGCGAGTGACCCTCGAGGCGTGGCTGGAGATGAACATCGCGCCATGCTGATGCGGGTTTACCGTCGGGATTATGGTGAACTGCAGGCCTCTATCATGTCGCAACAGCTTGGGCCGATTGTGAACCTGCACCTGCGCGCCGCGGCGCTTCATCTGCGGCTAGCTGGCTTCTTCGACTCCAACAAAACCCCCGGCTACATGGACGACCTGATGGGTCTCTGGAGGGCGGCGAGCAGCTTCTTGGATGAACTGCTCGAAGTCGATAGAGTCACGTCACCTCACGAAAGTGGTGACCGTGGTACTATCCTGCTCTATGCGACAAACTACCTGCAGCAAATGCTCGTGGCCGCCAGCTTCACCCTGTTGAAGCTGATGAAGTCGTTCTTTTGCAAAAACATTGATTTTGACCGCGGAAAGTCCCTTTTCCAGCAATCCGTCAAAGCCATCGGCACGACGAGCGTCGTCCACAACGACCTGCAATACAGGTTGGCTCAGCTGATGACGCAGATGTGGAGTGGTAGTCGCCTAGACAGTCGAATTAATGCATACGACCCGGATGATGACACTGCCGTTCAAATGGATGATAGCTTGCAACTCAAGGTTCGCTGTCGTCATAGCATGAGTTTGGTTTTCGACTCGGTCTGGCGGTGGAGAGAGGAATATCAGACGGCGGGTAGAGGAAACATTGAAAGTGAGTTTTCCATTATCCAAAAAAAAGAGACAAAAAAAAGACAAAAAAAAAACAATCGGTGCCAAGTCGCCGAGTTTGAAGTCGCTGACGTTGTTCGTTTCCACGGCTTAGATGCGAAACCGTCCACCAATCCAGAATCGGCAAACGATTCCTCGGCATCGTCCACGCACCTTGACAGCACCCTCATGCCACCTCATTCCGTGCCGACATCGAACATGCTGAACGCGAATGGTGCACTGACACCTAATGCTCCTGCCGGGCTGACGACAGCCGCGGCGGGCCCGAATCCCATGATGGGGTCATTGTCTTACGGAGGCGAGACGAACTACGATTTCTTCGATCCCCAACATTGGATTCTCGACGGACTAGTTGACTTGAACTACGCAGGGACGTTTGTGCCCCCGCTAGAAGGTGCATAAGAAGGAACTCGATTTGAAAAATGAATGATCGGACCTGAGGCCACAGGGTGACTTCTGCTCTTCACCTGCTTTCACCTATCGGCTCATCTTTGTGCGGTTTTTCTCCACGAGTTTCCCTTTTTCAGCAATGGAGACAGTTGTATACCAAATTCGACTGACGTGCGCCCACACGCACTTGCGTGCCAGCACTTGACACGTATTGCGAAGACGCACCTGCAGTCAATCTTACATTCGTCTGATAAATTTCAAACTTCTGATGGTCTCTCACCCCTGCCTTCGATGTCTCTTTTACTTTTACTTTTTCTTTTTTTCCTTCTCCCTATCTTCCCTTTTCTTTCTTTGTTTCGTCGGACACCTCGAACGCGTACTAGTCCAGGGCGGTACTCAAAACGTTTGGCACCATCCTTCAATGTGCTTTGCACCGAAGAAGATGAGAAAACGGCACGAATTGATGAATTCTGTTCTGGTTTGGCTTTCCCCTATTTTGCAGCGACTTTTTCGGTTTAGAATTGCCTTTGGACAGCAGATGAGGAGATGAAAAGTTCAAAAAGTTTAGTTGGAGGGCCTGACCACTTGTTGATCCGTGCCTCGTTTTGCATAAAACAGCACAAAACAGGGGAAAAGGTGGTTTTGGTTTTGGTTGCTTGGGGCAATGAGCTCGCCCCATCAGATTGCTTCTTACTTTTTCTTGGTCTTCGTCTTCTTCTTTTCTTTTCTTTTTTCTTTCTTTTCTTTTCTGCCACAGCCACGCCGGCCCCCTTCCTTCTTCTCCCTTCGTGGGAAAACTATACCACGTTTCCGAATGATTGTATCATGGGGTTATGTTTCTGTTCTTCTTTTTTCGTTCTTTTTTTTTGTTTATCCGTCTTGGAATAAAACAAGGAGGGTGGTGTCCTGATTTGCGTACCTAGTTTTCTTTCCTTTTTGCTCCCTTGTTCCTTTTTTTTTTCTCCAAAACTTCTGAAAATAGGGAAAGAATGACGAATCAAACTCATTGGATCTGCCATTGGATCGTTTTACTGAACCGCCTGCTGTTGCGGACGCCGCCATGTGTGAAGAATGGCGTTTGACGAGCGCACCAAGGATTTGTTTGTCTCGCATGTGCTTTTCCGACGTCTGTGCCGCGCTGCTCTTGACAAGTCACACTAATGCGAAGAGAAGTCGAGGCACGTCGCATATCGTCACCAGCTCATACGAACATGGCGGCAGATAGAAGTATAGGACAGACGTAATAAGCAAGTCTTCAAGGCATCTATCTATTCTCCTACCTGGGTAGTTCGAAGAAAGGACGGAGCAAGCATGACTCTGGAGATAGGTACCTAGGTAGGTACCTACCTACCTACCTCCTACCTAGTAGTAGGTAGCTCGAAATTACCTCGGGAACGTACTTGAGTACATAGGTAAGTACTAGGTAGGTACATCATTGACCTAGCATCCGGGGAGTCCCCCCAGTCCTGCCGCTGACTTGCGCCGTGCCCATCTCGGGAAGGAACACTCCTCTCCACTACTGCCGGGGTAGGTACCTACCTAGTGCTTGGCCATGACGATTCCTTCCTTGCACACCTGACACCTGTCTGCACCTGTCTGCACTTGGCACGGACAGCAAAGCATGCTTTTTTCCCCAGAGTCCTTGGTTCAAGTGTTCTCATTAACCCTGTCTCACCAAACAGCAAAGACAGACCAGACAGCTCGTGCCGACGCTGGCTTTGAGAGAGAATGCAACGCCGTCTCGGGAATTGAGAGGCGCCAGACGCTACACCGATGAACATCATCGTCCTTGGGACAAACGCACGGTACTCAAAAAACGTCGCAAAAACGGACTTTTGTTCTTCATTTCGCATCTTACTCGCAGACCTCATGCTTTTCTGGAAAAGGAAGGTCCTTTCCATGACATAATATCAGTCAAGGGGCGCTGCGTGGAGCGTCTGAACAGACAAACCCTCCAGACCGGAAAACGATGCACTTACACGGTCCAAGAGAACATTATAGAAAATGACGAGTCTATGACCGACTACCTGCTGGTTTCCATTGGTGCAAGGCAGGTTACAGACCGAGTCACTAGGGAGACAGGGAAACAAGGAGGCAGGGAGGCAGGCAGGCAGGGAGGCAGAGTCGCAGAGTCGCAGAGTCGCAGGCAGGGAGTGAGAGAGGCATTTGTGTCCACATGGCTGTATTTGCTACTCTGGGAATGCCGAAAAGAAACAGGTATCAATAGGACATGACTTGCGAAACAAGACATGGCCCATATCTGAGAGCGAGCACGGATCTCTTGCTGTCCATTACCAATACCACCCGGAGATGTGAAATACGCCCCGGATCGACCAGTCGCGCACTCCTGATTTGGATTGTTCTGATCATCATCGTCGCTATCAGCTCTCGCCATCGCCGTCGACATCATCATCATCATCATCATCACCGCCACCATCATTATCGTTGAGAATCTGCAATTCATGCATGAATCCCTGCTTTGAATGATGCGCGCTTGAAAGGCAAAATATGACCATGAGAAACAGAAAGCCCGTCTTTCATGCCATGCGATGGTTCGGGAAAACGCCACTCGCCTAAATATCACAATTCACCATCGCCAGGTCACAAGTATCTCGGCCGAAAAGAAACAGAAAAACACCTTTCGCTCGCTCTAAGCTCCCTGACTGTCCCCTCCCCATGCCCCATCAGTTGTCACGCGGGTGATCATAATCGGCGGCCCGTGTCAACAAGGGCTCCGTTTCCTCTCACCACGACGTCCAAGGCCAGAGCCCTCCGAGCTCCCGGAGGGCCTTCGTCGGACTCTCACGAATGACGTGGTGTTTGGGCCACATGGTGGACCTTTTGAAACTTTCCTGTTGAGAAGTGGCGAGGCGGAGAGGAAAGAAGAAATGAGGGGAAGAGGGGGAAAAGGGGGAGGGGGGGTGGCAATAACCCTGCTTTTCCCGTTCCCATTCTTGCACCCAACACATTTTCCCTGTGATTAAGCTACTCTAGAGCTATTGACACCCCGTTGCATTTAACGGTTTAACGGTGTGTATAGTCTGGTAAGCCCATCTGTCGTGACGATTCGAAAATAGTTGCGAATCTCGTTTTCTGATCGTGAAGGACCACATTCGCCGGTTTTGGATAGGTGCGAGAAAAAAGAAAACGAGAGAGAGAGAGACACAGCACATACTTGGGGAGAGGATTCTCTCTTTTGCGCGCGATTTCATCTCATTGGACGGCACAGCGCTGATTCGGACCATTGGGGGCCAGCGAATTCTCGTTCTTTTGGATGTCCCTATCATCTTGCATTTTGCCAAGCATTACCCAAATAAAGTTGATATTTCCAAGTCTGTCTGGAGCAGTGGCAAATCCGAGGTCGGAGGCAGCGAGGTTCACCTTGTCACCCACGTTCGATCGCCCAGTATAGCAAAGATGAGCATGGCAAAGAAGGCAAGCGAACCAGAGAAACGACGCATTTTTGTCACACACTTCTAGTGAAGAACTTTGAATCAAAGGCTCCTACCTCAACAAATTCCAAAATTCGGCGGCTAGTTTTTCACTTCTGCTGTTGGCTAAACGCATCCAACACAGGCCCGGCCATAAGGCTATGCCGGTTGGCGGTCAACAATGGGATCGTGCTTTGACCCAATACTACTTGGTCAACGTTTTCGACAATCTGCACAGTCGATCTCGGTGTTGATTCACGCAATCTGGATTGATCTTCGCATGCAAGGGTGAAGCGATGATGTTGCATAGATTTTATGCTGCCATTGCCTGTTGTTCTGTTCGCAGCGGAAATCGACAGCACAGCTGCCTGACGGATCGACCCGCTCGGCAGTTATTTGTTGTTTAGAACCGCTTATGATGCAGCTGCGAGTTATGTGCATGACCTACCAATGCCTAGGTCGGAGATGACTTCCCTTTCGGTTGAGGGCGACGGGTTGGAACACTACACAAAAAAGTTGTGTTTTCTTTTTCAGTTTTTCATCTCCTTTTTCTGTTGTTTCGAGGAAAAGACGCGAAGAAAAAGGAATATGCAGTGTCGCAGCACGAAGAGCTCCGCTCATGGAAGAGAAACGGCATGCAGACAGACGGCATGGGGGAGTGACAGCCCCGAGTCTGTACAGAGAGTTCTACCCTGTGCTTGCTTCAGCGTAGCCGCCAAGGAGAAAATAATCCCATGAGATTCGATATCTGTTCTCACATATCCTTGCATCACACGACAAGGATGAACAGTGGTGCTGTCGTCACTCTGCTGCCTGCCGGCCTGCCTGCCTGGGTGATGTCCCGGATTTTGTATGTCACTCCTCCTTCTCTTGGAGCTCTCACGCATTGGCGTGCGCTTCTCATCCCTCCAACTATAAGTATTCCCCACCTTCACTTCAGGTGTGGTCTATTGGACACTTCAAACTTGAGGTGAGAAAGTACGGTTGAGCACGGCATCCGGGATATTGCCACCCACACCCATAACGAAGTAATGACGCCACTCTGGGCGCCTTCAATGGATGAGCAATCACGATAACAAGCTCAGCACTCAGCACATGCACATATGCAGTCCAGAAACAAAACCGGATGCCATGCTGGGAGTCCCTTTCCCTGGTCCTGGTCCGGGGGCGACGCCCCAACACAACATGGCTTGATGTCTCTCGGGCCCGTCATTCCCGAAGCGCTCTCTCTCACTCACACACACACAGAGTGTGCCCAAAGTACTCAAAGCTGCCGTGCCCTCCTTCGACTTTCTTTTTGGCAAAAAGAAAGACAATATGCTCTTTGCATTTGGAGGACTGCTGTGTTCTCCGACTGTGTGATGGTGTGCCATGCACCTGGGTCAGTTTGGCAAGTCCAAGGGACGGACTTTCCGAAATTGGGCGTGAATCACATTCAAAAAAAAAAAAGAGCGGCAGCCAAGACATACATATGTACATACACATGTAGGGCAACTGGCGTGCAGCATTAGTTGCCAGGCGCTAGGTATTGATGTGGTATGCCGGCTGGAAACCTCGTGGATGGGAAGAACGTGCGTTGCAACAAAACTGCTCCACTATCAAGCATCTTCATCAAGGTGCCTCTGGGTCTCATTCAACTTGGGGAGCAGTCTAAAAGGAACAAGAGAAGAAGAAAAAACGAGCTCTTCTTTATTCCTCTGCCTATGTCTTCCAACTTCGTGGCAGACAGACGTTGCCCCATCTGTTAGTGTGCCTTGACGGGGCTGACTGGTCGTTTGGATGAGATCAGGCCTGCCACGCAGAATCCACCCTTTCGAGAATGGTGTGTGGGAGAAGGCAGTGGATGGAGGGACCATCATCTCCATCCAGGCGCTCACACAGAATGACAACCCATGCTCGTGACCGGTAAGGCATTCTAAAACCGCCCTGGTCTGATGTCTGCTATGCGGGCCGTGCTCTGAAGAAGGGGGCTGGGGGTATGCATAGGTACTTTGCCCGATCTATCACAGCTGTCACTGACCACCCTGGGCATCCTTGGCATCCGGGAGGAAAGGGTCGGGGGCAACCAATACCTTGCATCATCTTGATGTGGAATGGCACTCCTCACGTTTTCAAATGACCTCATTGGACGGACAGCAACGAAATCTGCCTGGCCATCTGTCCTGTCCAGGGTTGTGGGCTCCGAAGGCAGCAAAATGGACTTTGATGGCATGATTGCTACGTGCTGCTCCAGTGTCCCCCGGCTTTGTCAAATGAACAGCCCATGTACATACAGATCTCTCGACAAGTGAAGTTGGATCTTTATGCATCATCTTCGTGTGACGGGGGCAACCGGCTTGACCATATTCGTCTTTCCCCAGGGCCCATAGGGTGGGACGTCCGACGGGGCACTATTAGCCAACAACCCGCACCGGCATTGGCCTCCAAGACGATGAGGAGTCGAGGACCAGTCTGTGGCACTGAGCCAGGCCCCCTCACTTCTCCGCGCTCGTTCCCCAGGCAGTCGCGTCATGTCCATTTCGTTCATGCCCCAAGAGCCCGTTGTGCTAGGTGGACATGAAAGGCGGTCCTCTTCTCCGGCCCGCTCGAGCGGCACATTCCACCACAGGTGTCAGTCAACCAGGCTTCGACGGAATGATTGGACCAGGCTAGGAAAATCATTCGAATGATGAATCAGAATTTTTCCACATTTCCAACCAGAGTATCCATCCACCGTGCGCGCCCTTCGTCAAGAGGATGAAAGTGTGTTGAACCGCAGAATTGTCTGGAGGGAAAGAGAAAAAAAAAAAAAAAAAAAACAAAGAGGTCAAAAGGGCCCCATGAGACAACAGACTTCTACCACGAGCCACGCTTTGCTCTTCATCTTGCCTGTTGCCTTTGCCTGTTGCCTGTTCCCCCCCCTGCGCTTCTTACCCCTGCCGCCGCCCCTCCCCCAAGCCCACCCCGGCTCCGGCTCCGGCACTCATCGAAGACGTGAGCTATGATCGCTGCCCAACATACCTATCCCCTTTGTTCTTTGTGCCGAGAAAGCTACACCTCCGTATCTATCCATATTTGGCCAACTGCTGTTAGACAAGCCGCTCAAAATATGGTGGAGTACGGAGGTGTAGCCCTCTCGGCACCGAGGGCACTCAGTCTCAGGATGTGTTGCAGGTATAAGCTATATATAGATTACTTATTCACTCTATGTCGAGAAGGCCATGCATCCGTACCTATCCACATGTTTCCTGATAGCTTATTGGATATGCTCGTGGTTGCCAATGAGCCGTGGACTTAAATGTGGGTAGGTTCAGGAGGTAGGATTCTTGGCACCGTGGGATAAGGCAGCTATTTTATGCTTGTGAGAATGAAGACACACGTACTTATGTATGTACACATGTACAGAGATACCTACAGTGAGTGGGTGCCATAATTTATCTGGCCAAACAAAGGTATCGCAACCGAATGTAGCTGCGTTGACCTGGTGGCTTTACTATGAGCTTAGAAGGGGAAAATCCAAGAGGAAGGAGAAAAAGAAAACCTCGTAATAAAGCTAACCAAGAAAAAAAGAGAAAAAAAAAACTTGTAAAAAGAACAGGGCTAGGGTATAAGGCGTGTTGCTTCATTATTGTTATTGTTTTTGTTTACATTCTGACGTGTTAGTCCGGATAAATTCGCGATACCTTCCTTTGACCAGATAGATCATTCCACCCACCGTACATATGCCTAAATGACAGAGGAGCCCGCGCACCTGTTTTTCTGTGTAAAAGTACATTTTCCCATGTTTAAATGTATTAGCACCCACTGGTCTTTCTGTACACGATGAAGGCGCGATCAACGATTGCTGCGATAATGAAGGATGCGAATGACAGGGACACAACTGATAAAGGGCCGCGACCGATAAAGGCCGGTTGATAAAGAGATATGGACCTCGGCTGATAAGTACGAAGTGTTCCACCAAGCACATTGTGATGGGACATGTACTTAGCGTGCTGTAGCAGTACCTGGTCTTTTTCTTTTTCTTGGCGGGTTTCCGTAAAATGCGGCATGGTCTGTAGTACAAATGCGTCGACGAGCATCGACGCAAGCTAATGGGCAAATAAAAAAGCAACATGATGGAAATCCAGTGATTATTTTCCCTCTGGACGTTTATATGCAGAGGCACGGAATTGGATGTCCTGCTTCAATTCAAGCCACCACGGAAGCGGAAACGCAAGCTTACGGTCAACAACAGAATACCAGTGTTTGCCGTCTTGCTCCTGCAAAACACTGTATACGGAGGCATGGATCCCGGATGTCCTATGACATGGTCAGCGCGAGATGCGTAAAGAGTGCGACTGGCAAAAGAAAAGCCACAAGGACGTCGTGAATCGATCAGCATGACGAGGGACAGCGGAGCTTTGCCTGCGTTTTTGCGGATGAATAGAAGGGGGAAACAGCTAGCGAGGAAGCTCAGGAAAAGAAGGGGAAATGACCAGTGAAGAGGGTCGTAGGAAAAAAAAAAGAAAAAAGAAAAAAAAAAAAGACATAGCTCGCGAAGTAGCAAGAATCTAATAAAAAGAGGAAAATCATCTTGTGAAGAAGTTGCTCGTTTCGCCGGTTATTGCTTTGGACTTTGCGCTCGAGAAGGGCGAGCTGGGTGGTTGTAAAGGCGGAGGTGTCGATGGGGAGAATGGGTGCTTTGGAGTGCTGGTGCGATTGCCCCCGGCACTTGAAGCTGAAGCAGAGAAGCCGTTCCGGATGGTTGCGGAAAGAGGGGGAAACAGCTTGCAGAGAAGCTCGCGAGGAGAAGGAAAAGCAGCTTGCGAAGAAGCTTACAAGAGGGGGGGAGGGGGGGAACAGCTAGCAACGAAGCTAATGAAAAGAAAGAGAGAAAGGAACAGTTTGCGGGAAAGCTGACGAAAAGAGGGGGGAAACAGCTCAAAAAGAAGCGTACAAAAAAAGAAGAAGAAGAAGAAGAAGAAGAAGAAAAAAAAAAAAAAAAAAAAAAAAAAAAAAAAAAAAAAAGAAGCTCGCGAAGAAGAAGCTAGGAACAAGCGCATCCGACGCTCTTTCCCACGCCTAGGATGACGATAGATTTCAGCTAGCATAGGGCGCGCAGGATACTTTTCCCAAACACGCACTAGAGTCGAAGCCATTGATGCATCTTTTTCATCCCGCAACGCCTTTGTCCGTGGCCTTTCGCTGACGGCACGTACGCAGTAACACACGTAAAATCATGTACACACGCTGTTTTCTCGCGTGGAGGCATCCCTCTCGTCGATTTCACGCGTAGCCTCCCCAAAAAGGCACCACATCCGGCATTTTTTCAATCCCTTCCATCATAGACACACCTGGAGGCCTCCCTTTCATCGCCAGCCTCGTCAGTCCCAGGGGAAAGCATCGATAATATGGTTGTTCCCGATTCTTGTGGTCTACTCAATGGAACGGTAAGTAGGTCTATGGATCCTCAGCCGTGACAAAAGACTTTTTGCTTTTTTTTTTTCTGCACAGAAAACAGCCATCGCTGAGCATGCGGCATGCGACATGCTTAAGCGCTTCGCGCCTTCCGCGCGGCTAGCAGTGTCCGTTGCCGAAGCCCGCATTCATTGCTGCTGCGTTTAGAAGTACTGGCCATGTATGTGCTTTTTGCCAGTGCCGATCTTCTTAGAAGTACATGCTTGTGGAAATGTCTCTTGAGTATATACCGACAGGTGAGCCGTGACATACAAGATACATACAAGTATGTACAGCGGGACGCGAAATCTAACTGACCAAAGGAAGGTATTACAACTGAATTTAGCCGGCTATCCTAGTATCTAATATATAAAACAGCTTAGAAAAAAGATTTAAATAAGATAAATTAAAAAAGCTTATAAAATAAAAGCTAATAAATAAAAAGAAGGGAAAGCTAGAATATAAGGCGTATTACTTAATTATTTTTATTTTTTATATTTGAATATTCTATGCTTAATTGGTTAAATTCGTGATACCTTCCTTTGGTAAGATAGATTTCGCGTCTCACTGTATGTATCTGGGTGATTGCGCATCTGAGGTTGTAGTCGCGCTTAATGACCCTATTATTTGCCACGCCCACGCTCAAAAACCATACAGATCCGATGGCTGACGCGCCTGCCGACCCGCCTCTGCGTCTCTTTGTTTCCATTTTGAAGAAGTTCCCAGATGCGCACGTTTCGGGCTGTTCAACGGGAGTCGGACACTATCCGCGCCAACTTGTTTGGACGATTCCAGACAAGATGCTCGATGCGAACCAAGGCAGGTCATCCAGGACATCTGCATATGTGTCTTCGCATGTAGTGCAGGCGAGAAAAGAGGAAACCCCCAGCGTAGGTCTGCCTCTGGTGTCTTTTTCACCACATACACCCATTCCCTCATCGTGGCAGAAAACCCCCCGGCAGGACATTTGACGGCTAAAAGACGTCAAGATATATATATATATATATATATATATATATATATATAA
>AFRA01000302.1:0-34171 GCA_000223055.1 Claviceps fusiformis PRL 1980
ATTAAAGGTTATATTCCTTATTATTATTACCTTCTTTAGTAAGGGGATTTATATATCATAAATTCTTATAGCTATATAGCTTATAAAATATTTAATATAGCCTTTAAAGCTTATCTTAAAATACTATTTATTTCTATTAGCTTTATATTCCTATAATATTAAAAAAGTATAGTATTTATATATATATATAAGCTACTTTAATCTAGTTTTAAGTCTGCTATATACTCTCTTATTTATAGATATATATGATTATAAAACTAGCTCTTAAGGACTTTAATAGGTGTTTTTTACTTTAATTGCTATATTAGACTAATAGTATATAAAAAAGCTATAGCCTATATACTTTCTAACTATAGATTTAGTAAGAGCCCTATACCTTAAAGTATAGTAATAGACTTAGTTATAATTATTTAATTTACTCTTTCTATATTTTTATTTAGCTTGTAAGTATATAATAAAAGGCTTTTTAATTCTATACTTTTAGATTATACTTATACTTAGAATATTATATAACTTTACTCTAAAATAACTACTTTCTTATTATTTTATTTATATTTTATAATTAAGAGTTTAGATTACTTTAATACCTATTATTTAAAGTAAAATCATGTATTAAAAACTATTTTAAGAGTTTTATTAAGGAGTATATATACCTATATTATTTTACTATACTTATTCTTAAAGATAAGTAGCTACTTTATACTATTAAAGCTTTTAAAATAATCTTAAAAATTCTAATAAATACATTAAAAAGGTTTAAAGGCCTGCCTTTTTAGTTATCTTTATAAAATTATATATTTAATATATATAAATATATAGGCATTATAATCTTTATACTCTATTCCTTATATTTATATACCCTTTATATATAAAGTAAGCTTACTTAAATTATTTTTACCTAAGTAGCTAAATTATAAATACTAAATCTTTTTTTTATTAGTATATAGTAAGCTTAGGTCTCTACTAAAGTACTAGTGCTATAAGCTTTATATATATATATTATATAATTTTATTATAGAAAATATACTTAAAGGGAAGTATAAAATTATCTTTAAGGGGATTTTTAAATAGTTATAAAAAGGCTTATATTTAAGGAATATAATATTATACTTTTTAATAAGGTTAGTAAGTACTATACTTTATTTTATAAGTTTAAAGTATAAAGTACTATTAAGTCTATAATATTATACACCTTTCTTTATTAAATAACTCTTTAATATAATATTTACATAAAATTCTTTAATAACTACTATATTTATTAATATAAAGTCTTTTATTAAAGTATTATTTTTTTTATTTAAAATCTTTCTAAGTATATAAGTCCTTTTTTTATTAATTTAGAAAAATATTATTATAGCTTTAAAATAGTTATTTTTAGTAGGTTTAAATATTCTAGGCTTTAGAAGGTTAATACTATTAACTATATATATTACTTTATAGTTATTAAAAAAAATACTCTTTAATAGTATATACTCTTTATACTCTAGGGTTATAAAGACTACTTTTAGTCGTTCTTCTATATTAATTAAGTTAAAATTAAGAATTATTACTAAGATTCCTTTAAGAAAGCTTTTTTTAAAGGGCTAGAAAGCTTTTTTAGCTTATTTATTTTTTTTAATATTAATATAGAGAGTCTTTTAATAAAAGCTTTTATAGCTTTATTTAGCTTTATTAAGTTTATTTTTTATTACCTTATAATAAAGGTTAGTTTCTTTTTTTATAATAGCTTAGTATAAAACCTTATATTCTTTTAGCTTCTATATATACCTTCTAACTCTTTTTCTATATAAATAATTATAGCTTTTTATTCTCTTTTTAGCTTTACTTTTATTTTTATTATTAAAGTATATATTTAATATAATATAGATTTCTTTTTTAGTTAAGGTCTTAAAGGTTTAAGTTACTTTATAGTATTTTATAAATTTATTAATAATGCTCTATAGTGTTATTCCTTTAAAAAGAGAAATAAAGTATTTAATAAGTTTAATAAGCCTTATATTTACTTAAAAAGACTTAAAGTATATTTTAATTACTTAAAAGAAATTATAAATTATATTTAGTTTTTAAACTTTATTAATATTATTATATAAAGCTTTTTAATAAAGTATATTCTATAATTTAATTTAGTAATTAAGTTATAAATTTATATATTTAGCTTTTTAAAGAAGTATAAAATAATATATTACTATTTTTACTTTTATAATTATATTTCTTAATAAGAATTATAACTTAAGGTACTTAATAATTCTTTTTAAAGGGATTTCTCCCTCTTTAAGGTTACCTTATAAAGAATTTAATACTATAAAGTATATATTTAGCTTAATAAAGCTTACTATTTATAAATTAAAAGCTTTATTCTTTCTTTTTTTCTTTTTATATTTATAAAAAGTAACCTTTTTTTTATATTTAAAGTACTAAAAAGTATTATTTATTATAAATTTATAAGTATTTATAAAATACTTTATAATAAATTAAATATATTCTTTATTAGTAATAGCCTTTAGCTTTTTAAAATAGTTTAATTCTTTTTTTAAAAGTATAAGGTTTATTTTATTTTAAATTAATAACTCTTAAGCTATTTCTTTAAAAGCTTTAATTTAGTTATTTTAATACTTTATAAATATAAGCTTTTTTATTAATACTATAATCTATAAGTTTATAATAAAAGTTATCTTTATTATTAAAAAACGAATAAAAAGAGATTTAAATATATATCTTTAATAATATAGGTATATAGTATTAGTTATAAGGAGTTTTTTTTACTTCCTTCTAGGCTTATAACTAATACATAGAAATATACTAGAAATTAGTTAATTTATTCCCTATTCTAAGTCTTTAGTAATTTATATATAAAAGAAAATAAGTAATAAATAGTGCGTATAGCCGCAGCCCTCGCGTAGCGCGGGCTTACTATAATCCGCGCATTGTCTAGGCTCCACCTATGCGTTCCGGGCAACAGGAGGGAGGTTCCAAGTTCTCGCTTATCTAAGAGGACCCGCACTCCGCTGCGGAAGCGAAGGCCTAGCGGATCTAACTCCAGCCAATGAGGGCTGCGGGATCGGCAAAGTCCTGCACTGCCGAGACAAAGTCAAGATTGAACATTCAACCATTCAACAGACCGTCATCCACAAGTCAGGACTCAGAATCAATAACCAGAAGGTCAAGGAAAGAGAGGAAGAAAATCAACACTCTTTCATCATGACCAGTCTCACAGAATCGATATGCCCAAGGGTAGAGACTCTCTCGAACCCTAACCCTTACCTCCTACCTACCGCGCCAACCCATGAATCACTTACCTCCCGCTCCCGGCATTGCCATTGCGTTTGGACGGCACAAACTTTGCCATGACGCATGTGCCTACGTACGAATATGCAATTTCCTGTCGATACGGCAGGCGGATGGCGATCACTCAAACAAAAACTGATCCCCCCACAATGTCACTTGCCAGGGGTCTGAAACCGACAAAAAGACCGTGCATTGAAACGGTGCACATGAAAGGTGTGCTTAATCCCCCCCCCCCCCCCAAAATTTTTTGGCCGATTCATCGGCCCAACTGCCCTTTCGGACAATCTCTGGTGAGGAGCCGCAATGTTTGATGGCACGTGAATGAAATGAAACTCATTTGTGTTAGGAAGCTCGATAAAGGCCTCTCCTGACAATGCTTCTCTTCAAGTGCCGCCTCAACCAGTACCTTGCAGGCTCCTGGATCGACAACCTTGGGCGTCTCACAAACAAATTACCCATGGCAGGTGCCTCTTTTGGCCTGATGAACATTTGCCCTCGCAGTGGCATGATTACTCTCAGCTGTCCGTGTATCACCATGACGGACGTATTATCAGGGATACCAGACTCTTGAGAGGCTCGACAGTTGGTGCTGGCTCACTCGCGATCCTACACGGAGCGAGAATGTGCTTCGCATCGTATTCATTGGATCTCAGGGCTTCTGATGGACATGGTCATCTCAACTACACAATCCGTAACAATATGAGGGAATGCGACACTGGCGATACTTACGGACCAGACGTTCTATTCCGTATGTGGGCTCGATGGGGGAGAGCTTGCGAATTGGTCACCATCTGAGTGACGATCCTACTTCCCGACATGCTCCCTTTGACACAATCGTGCATGCAACCACAGGGTCGTCTCTGGAGCGGCATACTCGGAGCTTGAACCTGTACAATCTCTCTGTTTTCCTGTTGGCCTTACGATGAGGAAGGCTTACGTGAACCAGATCAATCACGTCGGTGCCGTATATGGAGGTAAACAATACGTCCCGAATACTCGGGTTTAAAACCGGCCTCTCTAGGCCTCCACCCCGCAACCTCAAGTTTGTAGAACCGAGTGCTAGTTGTGTCAATCTACCTTGTCTAAGCCTTGCTTAGAGCACAGAGTTGACAGGGATGGCCTCAAAACTCCGCCATGTTTCCCACAAAAGGTTTGTGAACCTGAAAATGCGGGAAGGCAGCTTGGCACCCCTTGACTTTGGCCGTTCATTTTGTCCACATTATGGCGGGCGGTCTCCCGCGAGCATCTGCCAACCTAGCAAGGCCCGCCCATCCGCACTATTACTGGCGAGGCTACGTCCCGGCTTTTCAAAGTTGACAACTGGTATGTTGGTTTGTTGGTCAGTTAGCCCGATATCAATTGATTATAACTACTACTGATCCAGATTTCGATTCACTTTCATCCTGACATGGCCGTTCTCTGCTATTTGCATTATCCGGTTGTGACTTCAAGGATGCACTTGAAGAAATCATCACCGCCTGATCAAACGCCATGGAGAGCTGGACCGTTTCATAAATCAGCTTCCTTTGCCATTTGCGTGCGCATTTAAGGCGATACGAAAGTCAGCTCTGCGGAATAACCACGGGACTTGGAGGGCCAAAGTACTTTCCGCAAGGCTCTATCCCGGCTCGGACGGTCTGGACTTCAGTCATTCGCTGGCCGAGGTGATACTGGGGTTCCTGTATGGCGGTACCTTTTTTTCTTCTTTTTTTTCTTTTCTTTTTCTTGTTTATATCACGGTTCAATCGACACGTGTTGTGGACTGTCTACTCCTGCGACAGCCGAGGCGAAGCATGTGCTAGAAACTCTCGCCAAAGACTAATCACATGCCACTATCCACGGCCAACATAACCAGTTGAAAGCAAACATATGTATGTATTGATATAGGACATGGGCCATGTCTGACCCCATGATTCGGGAATAAAACTCGAGTTCATGCACCCATCGCTCTACGGAACCGCGCGTACCTCGGTACTCGGTACACCCTTCACAATTATCATCTTCTTGTAAACCTTCGCACCGTTAATACCTCTGCAGCACGTGTTTCCCTTTTCTCCATATTCCCTCTCCGAAGCCTATCCTATCGTCGTAGCAAGCACCCATCACCCACCACCCATCATAGAAGGCCACATCTCCGAACCTGTCCACACTTATACAACACGTTATTGCAGGAGGGCTGAGAACCTTCCATCGGCGATTTTAACAATTGTGCATAAGGAACATGTTGTAACCCTTCTCGGCTTCAAGGGGGAAGGGGTTCGCATGGCCCGAAACGCCAGCCAGTGGGTGCGCCCAAGAAAATGCCATTTGGAATCCCGCCCTGCATGCACATTGCCAGGGTCACAGCTATATTCCTCCGGAACCACATGTATGCTTCACAAGTCGCTGGTTAAGCCTCGGTCTGTGCCTTTTCGGAGAATGACACACAAGGAGATCTCGAGTGCTGTTTTCCTCTCCTTTGTTTTTCTAGCAGACAGAAGAGTCTCTTACTTTTCTTTTCTTTTCTTTTCTTTTACTCCTTCAACACAGCCACTGCGATTACCGCAGCCCGTGGAAATCGCTTCTCCTTCAGGACATCGCTTCGCGTAGATGTCCATTTTCTGCATCTTTCCTGTCAGAAACGCCAACATAATCGACATTTTATGAATGAGCCCACGGCGTGGCCGCGAACCGGCATTAAAAGTGCGTAAGAGGGACATGGCAGCTGCATCTTCAAGGAGTGCGCACCCCTATTGACCAAATGATCTACGGGTTTTACCAGGCTTCACGATAGCCACGGAGTTTATTCGTGCGCCTGGCGGAAAAGGGCATGCGTTCTGCCTTCATGGACACGGTAAGGCTAGATCGATGATGAGAATTCGCCAGTCTGGGACTGTGCGGGCCGAGATGGAAAGTTTGACGACATACCTGCCTACTTTACCCTGTGTCTGGGTTTCTGGGTGTCTTGGTGTCTTGGTGTCTGGGTCCGTCTGGGTGCATGATTGAAAGTTTGACGACATACCTCCCTACTTTGCCCTGTGTCTGTGTGTCTGGGTGTCTGGGTCTGTCTGGGTGCATTTGTCGTTATTGTGTACATGGTGTCGCTATGTACGGCATGTGCCTCATGTATGCACGCCGGTGGATGGACTATAATATGCATGACTATTTCTACATGTGTGTGTGTGTGTGCGCGCGCGCGGGTGTATATGTAAATTGAGATATGTATATAGATGTGTGTGTATATGTAGTTGTGTACACATCTATATGTAGGTATGTATGTGTATATGTAGTTGTGTACAACACATGTAGATGTGTGTGAAGATCGTATCTCGCCTCTACATTCGCCTTGTTACGCAGACATCATGCAAATTGCCTTGGCTGCTAAATATACACCACCAAGCGCGTTACTGAATGCACACACGCACACAAACAAAGGCCAAGCCGGCTAATTCGTCTTCATGAATCGCAAGCCAACTCCGAGAAGAGACAAAAGGCCCCTTCAGAATCATCCCAAAGCAGCCTTCACTGCCTCACCGGCTTCTCCGTTGGCTTGACCGCCTCGTGCGTAAGCTCAAAGCACTCGTCCTCCCTCGGCAGACGCTGCAGGGGCCGTATCCGCACCTTGCGGCCGCCGGCCTCGACATCGTCATCGACGCCCCCATGCGGGCCAGCCTCCTGAGCAGGCGCCCATTTCCCGCGCACATGGTGTCCCCCGTCCTCCAGCTCGTCGTACTCGGCCGTGCTGGAGCGGTGAGTGCGGGTGGTGCTTCGAAAGGCGTTGCTGGAGGAGGCGGTGCAGGAGCTGCGTGTCTGAGAGGTCTTTGTCTCGAACACGCGCGGACACAGCTTGACGAGGATGAGTCGAAAGGTGGGCAGGCAGCAGCATATGAGGCCTGCGCAGACCTCCACCGTGGACCAGAAGACGATGTTCCAGTTGTCCCACGTGGGGTTGTACGTTTTGGCAAAGTAGGTGAAGGACTTGAGCCGAAACACCGACATGATTGTGACTCTGGGAAGCGAAGCCAGGGGGGGGGGGGCAAACGTCAGCATTCCGGCCAGAATCAAAGGCATGGTTCACCATCTTCAACGGGATTCTTTGTTTGGCCACTTACATTCCTCCCGTCATGAACATGATGGCCGCCCCGACCTTCTTCTTCCAATGCAACCGTAGCTTCCGCAGCTGCGTGAGCGGCAGCGCAATCAGCCAGATATCCGCCGCGACGCCAATCACCCCGTTCGCCCATCCCGACGCGTGAATGTCGATGCAGTGGCCGACCGTGGCCCGGTTGCCGTCGTACTTGGTCCAGTTGTACTCGAGCGGACTGCACTGGAAGACGGTCTTGAGAATAAAGGCCAGCCCAAACGCCACGTGAAAGCCGACCGTGATCCAGAGCAGCTTCCGGATGCCTCGTCCGGGGAAGATGTTGAGATAGAACAGCGACAGGCAGATCTTGACGAGCATGATGAGCAGGAGGTACAGGATCTCCATCATGTAAAAGTATTGCGCGAAGTGGACCAGATGCGCAATGTCGAGCGTCCAGACGTCGCGGCCCAGGCCACTGGGCATCAGGAAGAAGGTCTGGACCATGGAACTCGTGACGGCGAGCGTGGATGCCGCAAGGATCGTCCAGTCCTCGGAGCCGAGACTTCTGGTGGAGCTGAAGAAACGCTTGAAGCACAGGCGCGAGACAATGGCAATGATGACCAGGCTGCCCAGGATGAAGTTGCTCATTTTGAACTCTGCTGTTTTGTTTCGTATGGGTTCATGGCAGAGAGTGGACGTCGAATTCTTGGAGACTGGGGTCATGTTAGCGAGAAAACGGGTGTGCTGATTCTTTTTTTTTTTTGGTGGTTGTTATTGTTATTTGTCTCTTCTCCTCTTGAAGCCACAGTCCACATGGGAACAAAAGGGTCGGATGTCTTTCACAATCATAATTTGCAACTTGGAAACTTACACCTGGCAGTGCCCAAGTCGCATGACTGGAACATGCATCCAGTCATGTCAGATCGTGGGCCATTGTGCGCGCAAATACACGTCGAGTTATTGGTGTCGCATCTGGATGTAATACACGACAACTAGCCAAACCAAGACTATTAGTTGACTCTCTCTTTTTCTTTTTTCTCTTCTTTTCTTTTTTTCTTTTTTCTTTTTTTCTTTTTTTTTTTTGCCTTGTCTACCACTTCCCCTCTGGTCTCTCAATCTTCTCCCGAGTCCCTTCACCCTGTAGTCTCCTTCCAGGAGTGGCTACTCAAAGATCTTGGGAGAATACTCACAGCGCATTCCGGCAACCGGCTGATGTTCAACGACAAAACATCCCGCTGCACAATCTCATTCCGCTCCAGCGGCAGAGGTGTTACATGCTCCGACCGTGCCAACCTTCCCAGCACCGAGGCATGATTCTCCGTCATGACAGCCGAGTTTGTCGTGTCCGTAACTAATACCGTCGTTGATAATGATGGGGTCGGTCGACCTGCGTCCCGTGAAATAAAAGAATAAGAAAATAAACATAAATAAAGAAAAAGAATGCAATATATTGTGTACTTAATAATAGAGTCGCGCGCGAGCCTCTAGTTGCCGTGCACCATACTTTGCCTCGATACCAGCACGATGGATAAACAAGAGCGAGCGAGCGAGTGCCGTAGTCCTTCGACACCGACAATTCGCCTCGAGTTATTTTTTTTTTCTTTCTTTCTTTCTTTTCTTTTTTTTTTTCTTTTTTTTTTCCCCAGCTCGGCAACAAGAGACCGCCCGGAAAGTCTAGTAGAAGCGAACAAGGTTTCGTATGTCGGGCTTTCAAGGCGGATGCCAACGCAGGCGACAAGATATATGTTGAATCAATGGAGCGTGTTTTTCTGTTTTTCTGGTTCCTTTTTTTTATTTCGAGGAAAAAAGAGGGAAGTGGGCAGAAAAAGACGCAGCGTTCTACCCCATAATGCAACAGCATGCGTTGACGTAGCTGGCCTCCGCCTCGATAGTTGGCATCTGTTAGTCGTGTGCCACCGGCCGATAACGAGTCTGATATACAAAGCCGGGAACAAGGAACTTTTCTTTTTTTCTTTTTTTCCTTTTTTTTCGTCTTTTCTTTTTTTTTTTTTCTCTTCTCTTACCATTCTCGTTGATCCTGTCGTGAAACCTTGTCGCGAAGCACATGCGCCATATTTTATTTCTTTTTTTCCTTTTTTGCCCTCTGTCAAGGCACTCCGCATCGATGCTACTCCGATGGTGGCTGGCCGGTGTTTCCTTTTCCTTTTCCTTTTTTTTTCTTTTTTTTTTTCGCATCGCATACTTCAGAACTCTACATATGCATGTCGGTACTTGGCTTACGCATCTGCTCTCGCACATGTACATCTGTATGTAGAATGACAGAACTCAGGACCAAGAAAGGGAAAAGGTAGCGCGTGACCAGCAAGTTCCGGCCATTCATCTGTTCCATCAACGAGCAGCACGCACAACCCACGCCGAGCTGTGGCGTATAAGACCTTTGCGTCTTTGGAAAAATGAAAACCATTTCTTTTTCCCTTACATTTTCCATCGATGGCGATCTTCCACTCAAACATTCATCTAGTCTGGAGACGCAGTTCAGTCAACTGTACGCATCAGGACACCAGACCATTCGGCACATCAAATCATCTGGCAAATCTGGCAAATCTGGCAGTCATGGGCTTCCACTGACATTAATTGCGCTTTCCGACCCCTTGCTATGCACCGCCCGCAGAGCCACCCGTCGTATGGCATTGATGAGCATTTCCTCTTTCGCTCCTTGATGGAGACCATGCGGTGATATAGGTCGAGGACGAGGTATATATCGAGCTATAGCCCAGCATTTATATATACACATATATATATATATATATATATTTATATATAATTCTCCTTTTTTCTCTTTCTCTCTTTTTCCCCTTTTCTCCCTTTTTCCCGTCCAAAATATCGCAGGAAAAGCCGGGTTTATGTGACGATTGCCGAGCGCCACTCCTCTCCCGAGAAAAGTGGGTCCCGCATGGCCCGTTGGTCTCTGCCATCTGCCATCTGCCATGGCCGCCGCCGTCGCTGTTGCTTGCTTGGCGCTTGGCTGGGGCTTGTTCAGCTCGGGATACGACATTGCCGGGGCCCGAGCCAATCCGGGCTCTAGCTGCGTCCTGGTCTGGAGTCAGCCATGGCACGTGTGCTGCTTAGTTGCGGCGGGAGCTTGTACCTACATGTACTCCTGCACGGACCGACATGTATCGCCATGTACCGCCATGTACCCATCGTCACGCCAGTGAACAGACGTCCACATCACGCGGACTTGAATGGGCAGCAGACCCGGGTCCGTCTGGTGGGACAAACGTGGCGACATTCGGGTACATGCTTGCGATACTCTACCCCTTCCCCTGCTGCACCCACTTTCCGCTTTCCATCCAACCATGTACAATGCATACATACATGCACATGTATCTCACGCAAGAGAATGCATCTTCGTGTAAAAGCCAAATCCTCCAAATCAAGGCAACCTAATCAACTCGTCCCCCCCCGGCCGATGAGGCTCAAAAGAGACAGAAACCCAAACACCCAAAAACCAGCATCATCTCCCCATGAGCTGTTTTATTCGCCTACATTTATCCTATTATCCCGATTCCCGGTTCCCGATTCCCGGTTCCCGGTTCCCGCTGCTCCTCCATCATCTGTCGTCCATTGTCCATCGCAAGGCAACCTCTGCGTCACATTTCCAGTGTCCACTGTTTCCGGTTTCCTTTTCCTTTTTTTTTTTTTTTTTTTTTACATCTTTTCTCTTCTTCATCATTTCCCCTCTTCTTCTTCTTCTTCCTCTTCCTCTTCTTCTTCTTCTTCTTCTTCTTCCCTCCCATCCTCTTGACTCAAGTGCCTACATCCCATACACCCGAGATCTTGTCTCACTAGGCTCCCTCCATCAAAGACATGTCCACATAAATCCTTGCTCAATGCAGTCCCCTCTCGGCAGCCGGGACATTGAAGCCCCCCTTCCGTAAAGACATCCCCGGATATCGGCAGCGAAACTCTCGCAAATAGTGCGCATATTAACTTTGCGCAAGCAAAATGGTATTTTACCTTTGAACGTACGAGGCCTTGTCGACGAAGTTAACAAGAACCAGGCTGGTGGGGATGCCTTTCCTTCACGACGCGTCCTATTAGCAGGTCTCACGGCATAACTGCGTGTTATTATACATGTGATGCGTACCCCTTGCATATACAGGACCGTGGGAAGTGTGGGAAGTGACCGAAAGGGGACCATAACGTGCAATCGTCAAGATATAGTTGAGACTTTGGACGGCATAGTAGATAATGATCATTTGCAGATGCATTGCTATCTTGCGGCCCCTGCTAACGGCAGCTGGCGAGTGTCAAGCACGTTTTGCTGAGGCGGCGACCAGGGCGGAGCTCTCTTAGCTCTGTTAAAAACCATTCAAGGCTAAGAATATATTATACACATCCATACTCAATACATACCTAGCCACTAGGGTATTCAGGTCCCGGCAGTTTCTCTTCTCTACAGCAAAGTGCCAGACATCTAAACAACCCCCGGCAGCACTGCCCATCTTCCCCGAACCTTTTCTTCCCCAAACTTGTCCATGTACCACCTTCTGCCCTTGACCGCTCTCGGCAGCATCGCGCAAATCTCGTTGATCAAAAACGTCCACGCGGGCACGCATCCCCATCCCGCAGCGATCAGAAACCCCGTCCACTCGATCCACTCGCTGAAGTAGTGCGCATAGAGCACGTACCTGAACAGGCCAGCCTGCGGGATCTGGTAATGCTTTTGCACGCTCACCTGGCTGCCCCTGCCGTTGGCGACGGGCTGTTGACCGAGAATGCGCTGCTGTCTGCGCTGCTCGGTGCGGCGGATTTCACGGAGTTCCTCGTCGTGGAAGAAATTGGACGCTAGCCCAATATAGAAGATGGCGATGCCGATGACAAACTGTCCGACGGAGGATTGAAGAACCCATGCTTCGTCAGTGACGGGTCCGTAGGCGGCAAGCCAGGCCCCGATGGAGACACCATTGAGGAGCTGGAAGGTGAGTGCCATGAGGGCGACGAGGATATGGATCGGTGACATGGAGGGCTGAATGATGGGGAAGATGAGAGCTCTGTATATGTAATGAATAACCTGTGTAATTGTGAGTGGACGTAACTGCGCATGGAGTTTTTGTCTTTTCCTTTTTCTTTTTTCTTTTTTGTCTTCTTCTCTTCTTTTTTATCCTTTCTCTTTTTTCTTTTCTCCTTGGTGAGCGGGGACCAGTAACAAGGCAAACGAGAAAAGAGAAGAAAAAAAAATGAACAGAATAAAACACTCGACAACTCTTACAAATAAGCCCGCCAACACGCGGTTCTGCCACGGGAGGTCCTCAATCCCATGCATGCGCGGCAGCGTCTTCATCATGTACAGCAACGCTATGAAGCCAGGTGCCTCCATGAGCATCCACGCCATGCGCCCCGGCAGATTGAGCCTGCTCTCCACAGACGTCTTGCCCATGCCATACCACGAGAGCGGGAATTGCAGCAGCGCAATCTTTTGTGGAAGCGAAGGAAGAGAAAAAAAAAAGAAAAGAAAAAAAGCAACCAGTTAGCGCGGGTGTTTCTTTTTTGGTACAATCACGATCATCAGATTCAAGGGTATCACGGTGAGATGTGCTTTTTCTGTTTGGTTGCTTGTTTTCAGACATACCATTGGATAACTTATTCGAAACACGAGGAGTATCACCTCCCAGTTTTCCCGCGTGGGGGGGAACCAGCCCGTGAGGAGGGACATGATGGCTGTGATTGAGGTCTTTTCTTTCCTTTTTTTTTTCTTTCTGTCTTTTCTTTTGGCTCTAACCAACGTGGACCGGGGGGCGAGGAACGGTGAGCAGGGGTTGCTGCTGCTGGCAGAAAAGAAAAAGGCTAAAACGCCAGAAAAAAAGAATGAAACTCTGCGGATAACGCTGTGCCGAATGTCAGGAATCAGGAATCTCACGGCTCGCAACTCATGAGAATATAAAGTCTTGTTGCTGGTCAAAGAAACGACGGTCACGTGGAATTAAGAAAAAAAATGGCAAAGAGGCCTTTGCTGAAAGGGAAGCAGGAGAAAAAAAAAACTCGAGATAAAGTCGGGAGTTGGGACAAGTGCGTCCAAACCCAAAACCAGCGCAGGGAATCGTGTAATGGTCATGGGTGGTCAGGACTCCACATTGTCCAACACAGGAAAAAGCAACGATGACGTGCACCACGATGGACGATGGACGATGGACGATGGACGATGGACGATGGACGATGGACAACGGACGACGGACGGATCAATCGGCATTGGCATGGACCCGCGCAGCTACTTGCACTGTGCAGCATCTTGAATCCGACACGTGCATCTTCACGTGCAAGGTATCCAGCTGCCACGTGACATGCACTCTGCAATTTGCAGCCATTCATTGGCGCGGCTTGAAATTTTATTTGGTCTGCGTTCCATCATTCCGTCATGACTGCCGTTGCATCGCGATGCATCAGTAAGAACCCGGACGAGGTTGCATGACATGATGCCCTCAATGGGAACCTGAACGAGGTTGCATGACATGATGCCATCAATGGGAATCTGAACGAGGTTGCATGCTCAACCGTCCAATTGCATTCGTGGTTGATGCAGGGGAGGCTGTATAGGCAGGGTTTCAGTATCTGCCAACTTGGAGCCTTGCTGCTTTGAAAAGGGGCAAAAAGAAAGGAATGGAAGGGAATGGAAGGGAATAGAACGGAATAGAAGGGAATAGAAAAAAGGAAAAAGAGAGAGATGAAAGGAAAGGAAAGGAAAGGAAAAGAAATAGAGAAAGAAAGAAGAGGGCAAGACAACGAGAGAAGCTACAAAATCCCTAGCATCAACCCGTCGGTATAACAAACGACGGTGCCCAGGATTCCAGTCTACCAGACTTCCCCGTCAAAAGAGTGGCTATGGGCGCCACTGTTGGCCGTTGCTTTTGGTGCGGATAACTCGAACAGTGATCATGGCAAGGGCAATGGAACGGCACGGCACGGCACGGTACGGTACGTGTACAACCAACGCGCACAACGCGACAGTACATCCGCCATGGCAACGCCAATCTGGACAAAACATGTCGGCATGACCTTCATGTATTTCCATTTCCTGCTGTCGATACTCTGCTGTCGATACGAAAAACACTTCTTCTAACCAGTGTACACCAGGCGCCGTGCCAATTCCTAATATTATTGAAGAGCAAAAAAAAAACAAAAAAAAAAAAACAAACAAACAAACAAACAAACAAACCACGTCTGCTCGCAGAGCACCTCACTTCATTCCATTTTGTGTCATCCCATCTCGTATCCTTGTCTTGCCAAGCATAGTGAGAAAAATGCTCACATCAAGACGCATTCTCTCTCTCGGCCGCCGCCCGTACTGCCATGACTCACGCCCTGTCGGCGGGGAGGCTGACTGATCGGGCCGGAGCCGCTCATCCCTGAAGTATGGGTTGGCGTAGCCATACTGCTCTGCGAATGATTGGCATGTCCCAAGGGAGGCACGTACGCCGGGTCTTGCGCAGCCTGCTCATAGGAAGGCGGGGCGTCTTCCCCGTTCAATTCTGCGTGACGAGTTACGCCCGGTCGGCCACCGGAGACGAGGGGTCGAATGGTCTGCGGTTGAGTGACCCCTTGTTGCTGTTGCTGTTGTTGTTGCTGCTGCTGCTGCTGCTGCTGCTGCTGCTGAGATATGCTTGGTTGTCGTACATGAGCAGTCCCCGACGTTGTCACGGGTATCGAGTAGCTACTTGAAGTGCGTCGCTCCGGTGCAATGCCCAGGTTCTGGTTCTGGCATGTGCGTCTACGGTCTCGATTCACTGGGGATGGTCGATGTCCCTGTTGTTCTATGAACTGCTCCGACAGGGCACTCTCTCGCCGTCGACGCAATTGCGCTTCACGATGTCGCTGATCCTCCTCCTCTTGCAATTGCAAGGCCAGTGCCAAGTCCCGGTCTTCTTGCTCACGCGGCGACGACAGTGCGACCACAGCATCCGCACCCGCACCCGCACCCGCATCCGCATCCGCATCGTACTGTCTGTTTTTGCCACGATTGTTCTGTACCGTCGTCCAGTCGCTGCCACGATCAACAGCGGAGGAAGACGAAGAAACGCCGACACCCGGGTCGGCTCCACCACTCGAACCAACTACCCTGTAGTCTCCTGATAGGAATTCGGTGTGTTCTCCATTCACGTCCACCAGAGTCTCCCAAACCACTTCTTCGTGTTTATGATAGCCGGCATCGGTGACAAGACTCAGCAGTTGCAGAGTGTTTGGGTGACAATACAGAGTGCTGAAGTGGTCGTTTCGGAACAAAATCGCAAAGGTGCCAGGCCGCATCGCTTTTCCAATCACCTCGATTCCCCAGCTCGTCAGCTGAGTGGCTGATGAATCTAGGAACATCTTGATCGTCATGATGTCTTGGTACAACTCTTGCTCATCCTCCGTGAGCCCTTGATCGCCGGACAACTTGTTTGTCAGGTCTTCCTCGCAAAAGAGCAGATTCTGTACGTCTTCATATGATGCCGCTTGTCTCTCCATGACACTGTAAACGGGGTCGCTTTGCGCTGGTAACCAACCGTGTATCAGTGGGATGGAGAAGGTTGCATAGAGACTCATCTCCACGGTGTTCTCGAAAGTTCCCGGAACCAGGACGCCACGCTCCGTCGGATGAAGCTGTGTCAGGGAAGTGCGCTTGTAGGCATTTACCGTCTCGGGCGTCGGCACAAAACGAGGATTCACATTCATGCCGGTATGTAAGCTCTGCAGAAAAGCATAGAGATCGGAAACATCGGGCAGTGCCTTGTCAGAATCGGTGCGTCTTGGCGACATGAGCTCGTCAAAAACAGCTTTAAGCAGAAGGTCCAAGCTGATTTGCTCTCGTGGTCTCAAAATCCCGACAAGTGTTGTTTCGGAGCTGTCCGATGGTGTGGTCAAGGTCAGAGCGTTGACCAGCGCGACGAGTGGACATGGACCGTTCTCGTTCTGTATCAGTATGGGCGAGGTGCGAGGATTGTGAACTGAGCTTGGATCGTGCCAATGAATATTTTTGATCTGATATGTCTCGGCTTTGGCATCGACTGACGGCCTCGATGGCACCCATTTGTGCTGTAAGCCCGTGGACCTCGATGGCAGAGGTGGCTTGCTGTCGCAACCTGGGTCCACGTCCACATGGGACATGTTTGGTGAATGAGATGACGCATCACTGTCCAGCACCCTCCAATCGTCGATTTGAGCTGCTTCACCCGCAGCAGCAGCAGCAGAAGCAGAAGCAGAAGCAGAAGCAGAAGCAGAAGCAGCGAGTCCAGAAATCTTGCCTTTGCCCTTGCCTACCGGGCCGAGATCGTCCCAAACATTTTGTTCTTCGAGGAGCTCATCCGAGATAGCCGTGTATGGTAGCTCAATGACAGCTTTGTCATCAATTAGACAAGCCCCCTCTTTCCATGCCGACTGCACATCATCTTCCGAGGGTAGTGATACCAAGACGGGTGATTTTGTAGGTCGGATCGGCTGCGTGGGCGGTGGCTTATCAGTGACTATCCACGGATCACTCTCGATTCCGTCTGCGGTTACGGGTCGCGGCTGTGGTGAGAGATGTCCCGTGGAACCGTCCTTGGACTCGGTAATGAGCTGCCATGAATTGGCGCTTGGCCCAGTATCATGAACGTCGAGCCTCGAGAATGCGTCCGTCATCAATGCACCCGAAGCTTGAGGAACGGGCTTTCTCTTGAGGAATGGATTCGTCGCCAACCGCTCGCCGCCCGGCCTGAGAACATCGGGCACATGCTGCAGGCCACTGATGTCCTTAGCTTTGGGTGGCTGTCTTCTCGCCTCGTTCGATATGTTGCCGTCTTCGGCTTCGGGGTTCACGGGTCCGATGGGAACACCGGGCCTCAGAGCTGCTGGAACATCCACCTGGTGGGGAGAGGGGTAGGAAGTATTCGATCCAGCGTCAACAGAACCAAGCTTGTCCCAATCCCTAATTGATTCGCTTCCCCATGGAGTTTGCGAGGGCTTGTGTTGTCGATGCTCTTGCTCGTCATTTTGCTCTTCTTGGACAACAAGAGGAGCGGTTTCGTTGGGGTCCAGCTCCTGTGCCACCACCATGGCGCTAGTGGTGCAGCTTTTCCCAACGCCTTCGATCAAGGGGACAAAAGACGCGAATTGCACAACACGTCGAACTGGCAACTTTCCGTCGAGTCGCCAGTGTGTGGTAGTCGGCAAAATGATGTAAAGGAAGGCGCAAAGCTGCGGCCAGGTGGGGTTCAATGGCCGCGTGGAACCCAGAACCTGAGTGGATGCTGGATGTCATTTTTGTGGAGACTCTTGGGTTGGAGAAGTGGGACACTTTGGTGGCACTTTGGGGGGACTTGGGGGGGACGCTGGCGTCGACGTCGTCAACGGCGCCAAAGCGTTGATCCCCCAGCAAGGCCGAGCCAGCCCCAGCCAAGCCCTAGCCAAGCCCCAGCCGCCTTATGCAATTTAATAATTGATTCTTTCATTTCCCCATCTACTGCACCACGCTCGAGCAGTTTCTCATCACCTTCGAACAGCCAGGAATACAACGACGACGAAGCGGCTGCTTGATTTGGTTGATGACAAGATTAGAGGCCACTCCTCTGTCTATGTTCTCGATGGAGCTACTCCGACATCTTTGTTCAGCCGGTATTCTCCCCGTCTCACAAGTTACAACCCGCCGCGGCATTATGCCAGAATCGGTCAGACGTCTCGTGACTCACTCGTCATTATCCCAGCAGTGAGCACTCGAACTTCGGGGTCAAGCCCAAGCTCTCTGGTACTTGGCATTCCAAGAAGCCGTAGTCGCGGCCGCAGCAGCCCTGAGAACCGTGGGAGAGCGATAAGGCCCGACGCTCTCAGAACTCGAGTCGTAGTCACGACCGCGGTCAGTTTGCTGCCTCCAGCGACGTCTCCTCCATTTGCCCGTGTATTGGGACCTGTCAGTTCGGGTCTAGACTCCAGATCCGCCGTTAGAAGACTGCTGCCTTGTGGTTTGATTAAGTCCTTGTTCGTCGGCCGAGGGCTCGACCGTCGTCCGTTGTCAAGTTGAAGCTTCATTGGGTCATGCCATGGTATCTCCGAGAACTTCTGTTTCTCCGCCTCCATCACCACAAGCCGCCGCTGCCTACGCCTACGGCACACCCTCGGCCTCCTCGAGTGCCAGGATAAATATGGGCAGTATTCTCCAATGTGGCAGCAGTTAGGACTCTTGGCCATAGACCGAACTGGGCATAAGTTCTTCGGTTACAGAGCAGTTTCTGCTACCGCCGACCCCTCCTCCAACTTGGCTGCCCATGAGGACTTGGATCGGGAACGAGACATGCTTTTTTTTTTCTTTCGGCATCTCACCATTTGCCATTTTGACAGCATTCGGCGCCCTTTTGCATGCATTTGTTCTCTCGCCATGCGTCCCGGGTGGGCACATAGTCAGCGCAACCCCCGTTTTCGGCTCCTCTTGCTGCTCCTCCGCTGCCGCCAGAGCTTGTGATGCATCCTCCGTGTACATCGCTGCCGGCTCCGGCTCTGCCTAAGTTGCTGTCGCTGCAGCATTTCCTCACAAACAGTGCCCCCTAGGCGCTGCGGCTTCCGTTCATGCTACCGTTTCAGCTTTTGCGGAGAGCGGAGAGACTTCATCCGCCGCAAGTGTCGCCACCAAGTGATCCGATCCTGCACCACCCTGCCGTGGATTATCACGTCCGCTAGTGGGCTGTACGAACAATGTTGTTGATCTTTCCGGCCATCCTGTCACGTCTCTCGCCCTTTTGTCCTCTAAACGAACGAGCTGAGCCGATACCAGGGAATAACCGACAAGCAAGTGCCGCCGACAGCGTCTTCCGAGATGATCTGCTCGGCCGACACTATGCGCCTGGCACCGAGGCGTAAATCCCTTGCTAAATGAGAAGGAAAACGGGCAAGATACACACACACACACACACACACACACACACACAAAAAAAAAAGCGGGCGGGGGGGATAGGAGGATGGACTAGCAGACAAAGATAAAGCCGAGATCCTGGCTATCATCTTGTGGGTCTTCCTTTGATAACATGCATACATACACATGCACGTGGTTCTTGTTGCACAAAGGAGGTTGCTTGATCCGTCGGTCGCTAGACGCTGATGAGAATCCTAGTGCGGTATCTCCCGATTGTGGCAATGACTCATGCGGAAATAAAGCTGCCTCTACCCACGTTAGGCGCGCCTACTTGCCTTTATGCTGAACTCAACACTTCAAAAAAGACTCTGACCATGGCGCTTGTTTCTTCACTCGATTGAAGTCAATTGAGATTATCTGCGCCCGGGAAGTCCACACAAAAGCGAGCACGCAATACTTGATGGATTCCTGACACAGCAGGATGGTACCATGTCGCTTGCTCATTTTCTGAAGATGAACGATGAGTCCCTTTCCCTAATCCTTCTCCGGTTTGCTCGAGCCATGAACACGATTTTTTCTGGCAAACGCTGCGTTAACTGAGTTCAATCGGCAATGCCGGAGCTTCGGGTGATGTGAGAAGGGTTGACTATACCCCGGACAGTCACTCTACTAAATGGCTATAAATATACAGTGCGGGAGGTGCTCACCCATCTTGTCGACGATCCTCTGTCATCTTTGATACAGCCAGCTTCCCTCTGTTCTTTGCTTTGTCAATATGCGTCTTTCCCTCTTCGTGGCCGCCGTTGCCACTCTAGCGGGCTCGTCTGTCAGCGCCCGCCGCCAAAAGCTGAACACGGGTTATGGTCCCCCGACTCTTGACGACTCCAAATTACGTAGCGTCCTGATCGAGTCCAAAGTCCAGAACTTGGACGTCAAGCCAAAGAAACCTGTGCGCGCTACATTTCAGCAGCTCATCGATCACAACAGGCCGTCTCTCGGCACGTTTAGTCAAAGATACTGGTATAGCGACGAATTCTACGCAGGCCCTGGCTCGCCTATCGTGCTGCTCACCCCTGGTGAAATCGCCGCAGATGGTTACGAGTTCTACGCGACTAATTCTACACTTCCCGGCATGTTCGCGCAAACCAACGGTGGAGCAGCTATCGTTCTCGAACACCGCTACTATGGACAGTCATCTCCCTATCAGAGTTTGACCACCGAGACCCTCCAGTACCTCACGTTGGACCAAGCCATCCAGGACCTCGTCTACTTTGCCAAGAATGTCCGATTGCCTTTTGATCGTCAGGGTTCTTCAAAGCCCGATAAGGCTCCCTGGATTCTCACTGGGGGCTCATATCCCGGTGCCCTGGCGGCCTGGACCCACGATCTCGCCCCAGGAACCTTCTGGGCATATCATGCCACAAGCGCCCCTGTTCAGACCAAGGGCGTTTTCTGGGAGTACTTTGCCCCGGTGGACGAGGCTCTTCCCCGAAACTGTAGCGCCGACTTTAAGCGCATCAGCGCCCATCTCCAGGAGGTTCTGACAACTGCGCCTAAAAACGTCAGGCATCAGCTCAAATCTAAATTTGGACTTGAACCACTTGCTGATGATGACTTTGCGAGCGCTCTCATGGGACCACTTGGAGCTTGGCAAGACCAGCAGTTTTATAGTGGCTATGGCAACATTTTTCAAACCTGTGACTATATCGAGGTATGTGTTGTGGCATGGTGAAAATACAAATCAAAGAAGCACAGAAAAGTCCTGCAAAGCTAACAGCGTGCTTTTTTTTTTTCCTTTTTTCAATGTTAAGGGATTCTGGCCGAGATCAAATGCGACCATGAGACCTGGGCCCAACGGAGTAGGACTCTTCAAGAGTCTAGACAACTATGCCAAGTGGTGGAGAGATTTTTATCTACATGGAGATGGCGGTACGTGATCATTATACATTGATCGAGGCGCAATGCTGCCACGATTGGTTCTTGTCATTGAAGCACAATGATCTATTGCTGACCTCATGCTAGCTTGTGACGATAAAACACTCAACTGCTACAATACCCACAATGTCACTTCAGATTTCTACACGAATACTACTGTCGCAAACCCGTATGATCGTCAATGGATGTGGCTCCTGTGCAATGAGGCGTATGTGTTCACTCTTTTACCATTTTACCATCGAATGAAGTTTCTCTTACTAACTCGTCCATTTTCTTTTTCTTTTTCTTTTTTTTTTCGCCCTTCACAGCTTTGAATATTGGCAAGTTGGCGCTCCCGAATCCACTGTTGGCTATCCACCTCGTTTTGTCGATGTGGAATATACTCGCCAGCAGTGTCTGATCCTGTTCCCCGAGGTGAATGGACACAAGGTCGGCATGGCCAAGGGCATTCGCGCCACCAACGTCAACCGCCACACGGGAGGATGGTTTAATACCAACACGACGCGTCTCATTTGGGTCAATGGAGAGTACGACCCATGGCGCTCCTTGAGCGTGGCGAGCGACTTCCGGCCTGGCGGTCCACTCGTTAGCACTGAGGATCGTCCTTCGTTTGTCATTCCCAAGGCATCTCATTGCCAAGACCTGATTATGCATAATGGTGTTGTAAATGAGGGGGTCAAGAAGGTGCAGGACGCCACGATTAAGAAGATGAAGGAGTGGGTTCGGGACTTTCATAGGCACAAGCATTAGATTCTGGGAACGGGCAGGGGATTCGAGATTCGTCCAGAGATATTCACTTGTAAATATTTCAGGAAATGTTAACATATATGTGGACCCTTTTTTTTCACAAGTCTTTTTTGAAATAAACAAAAAAGGGAGGTAGAGGGGAGAGAAAGATGAAAGAAGAAACTAAGAAAGAAAGCAAAGTGGATTTCCAAATCCATCATGGCCACCGTAAATGGGAACAATCATGTCAGGGCAAGAATAGGCTATGAGTCAAAGACTTGATTTTCCGCTGCAACGCCCTTTCATCTTTGCCCATGCGAAGAGACGTTCGTCTCGTTGTGCATGATCAAGGATGACAATGTTGATTTTTGACCACGGGGGGTTTCCCATCATTATTGTAAGATGCATATATTCTTTTCTGCTTATCTGAAGAAAGCCACAAATACTCAATACTGGCCAATTTAAACAAAACAATTACTTTTTTTAAAGAAAAAAAATCTGCTCATCTCTTTGTGCATGATGGAAGGTAACTATGTTTAATGTTTTCCTATCGTGGAGATGTCATTTGTCACATTGTAAACTAGACTATTCATGTACTCATATCTATCTATTTATAATACCGAAAAAAAGTAAACGGAATGAAAAATTCAATGTGCTCATTTTATTATACATACATATACTTCAAGATGACGACTTTTCTCGTGTCTTTCTGCATAGTTTTAGATGACTATGTTGATTTTACGTTCCAACTGTTCATGTATTCGTTTGTACTCATACACCTACCTAGTGTTCCACTCAAGAAGGAGGTCTACGGGTACTTGTCCATAGAAGATGGAAAGTATTCTAATCTAACGAATGGAATAAAAGATGGGGTGTGCCATCATGTTGACTCTGAATAGGATGATTCCATCTTGTTTGAAAAAGAGTCTCGGTCATGTCTGCAACTCACCTTTTGCATTTCCCCCTTCCCCACGTTTCTCCTGACATCCGTACCTATGTGATAGAAACATGCAGTGTCTCGTTGGTCTGCTCCCGTTCCCTGGGCCACAGCTAGCAGGGACTAGAGTCTAGGAGTTCCTGTGGTCCGAAGAAAGAGCCAGTTGAGTATTTTGGAAGAAAATACCTCTTTCCTGCCAGATGTGCCGTGTTCGGTTCCATTGCAGGGAGGCACCACTTCGGCGCATCGTCGTCTGGACACGCAGTCGTTCTCGCGGCTAATGATTATGAATTCGATTCTGATTCTGATTCTGCTGCTGCTTCACGGGCGCCACGCCAGGTCTTTTAACCGACAAGCACGGGCGGTTCCTCAAACGATGCATGCGGCTGCCGTCCCCTCCGTACCGGACCAACATCAAACGCAGTGCATCGGTTCGTTCGCTTCGCAGGTCTCGGGCAGAGTGAACCGCAAACTTTATTCCTGCGGTGCTTGTCCTCTAGCATTCGCATAGACATGCGGATGTATCCGAGATGATAAGACGAGGGTGGGACAAGGTTTTTGGTAAGTTTATGTTCGACGTGGTGGTTTCGGCTTGGCAGGATATCTGCAGTCAACATTCGACTGCTCGACTTTAAGGTAGGTACAAAGGTACCTATCCGGTTCGTAATCTGGCTGGCTTTGATGCCACTGGCTCGGATATTATAATTTCGAGTGGACAAGACGACACGGACGGCTGCGCACGGCTGCGCACGGCTGGCATGACAGCGTGGCAGCTGGCAGTTAGCAGTTGGCAGTTGGCAGTTTGGCACGCTTGGATCGAGGCGCGCAACATCGAGGACACGAATGCGCCAAAGGGATGGATGAAACGAATAATATCACAGCCGTACATGCTTCTACCTGTTGATATATAACATATTACATATATTCAAAGATGATTGACAAAAAAAAAAAAAATTGTTTTAAAAAAAATTAAGAGAGAGAGAGAGAGAGAAATAAAAAATCGCACCCCCAAACCCGCGACACGCTGCTCTCCTCACTCCTCACTCCTCGCTCACCACGCAATTCACCTCCCCGACCACAATAGCACGGAAAGCAGCCCAGACCGCAGCCACACGCAGAATGTCCGCCACGTCGTTCTTGTACACTCAGTGTGTCCAGCCGGGAAGGTCGGCGGCAAAAAAAAAAAAGGGAAAAAAAGGGAAGACGAGGAGACAAAAAGACGAAGAAGGAAGAAGAACAGAAAGAAAACGAAGAAACGAAAAAGGGAAGAAGCGTTCACTTCTTTGGCTCTCTCATCAGATGTGGATGCTGGATTCACGGTGCTCACTTTCTCTTTCATCTGGACGTGATTCATCAGGATATCATACTTTTTCCTCACTGCTTTTGATAAGGAACGAATTGTGGCACAGGGGCCACGAAACCGAAACCGACCTCATCGACGTCATCCGCAAGGGACGGGAAAGGCAAGAGAGAGAGAGAGAGAGAGAACCAAAACAACAACAACAACAACAACAACAAATAAACAATTTACAACTCCTCCCCATGATGCAAAAACTTACGACTGCCTCGCCACCGCCACCACCATCACCACCATCATCACCACCATCACCACCATCACCACAACACTCATCACACTCGGCACACTCGGCACACACACCAGACAGACCATCCTCGTCCTCCCCTCCAACATCCCCCCACGCCAGCGCATCCTCGCCAACCCCGCCAGCCCATCCCCTCCCCTGGCTATGGACGTGCCACTGCTGCTCCCGCCGCTACAACCTGGCCATCACACGCCGCTGCCTCTCCTGCGGCCACGACTTTTGTCTCTGGCAGATGCGCCACCTCTTTGCCCAGACAGACGCCTCGGCAACGACATACCCCCACAGCGAGCAGCTGCACGACCTGCACCTCTGTGCCGTGGAATTCGACTACGAGGGCTGGCGGGCCTGGATGGCGTGGAGGAGACAGCTGCTGTGCCTGCGTGGGGGGGGGACCAGCAGGCAGGAAAGGGGAGAGGCGCAAAGGACGCATGATTGTTCTGTGGACTGCGATTATCCGAGTCAGTGTTTGCGGCAGCGGTATTTGGCGCTGGCGGAGATGGCTGTGAGGGAGGAGGAAGGGGGGAACGGCATGGAGGGGGAGAAAGGGCATGCTTGAGTGAAGGGGGGCAACCCCCAATGTATTCCTCTTGAATGTTCGGGTCAAGAAATGGGTACGATAAAAAAGGGGGCACGCCATGAACCAGACATCGGACACGAGAAACGAAAAGGCAGGCAAAGGTAAAGGCAAGCAAAGGGGAAACAGGACACACACGACGCAGTTGCTACTACCCCCGAGGACGCGAAAAACAGTCATGCTGTCTCTGAACCAACAAAAAAAAATATAAATAGAACAAAATCAAAGGGAAAAGGGAAAGGGGCCAAGGGCCAAGCAGAAGGGGCCGGGAGAAAAAAGGCCACCATCCGAGACAACATGATTCGCAAAATGTGGAATAGATACAGCATGATGTGCCGTACAAGTGTCATGATTCCAGGTGACCGAAACCTACTAGTGGGAACTACTGGTACATTGAAAACCCCTCCCCAAACCCTTGAACTCTTCCTTCAAGGCATCCCAGCATGCCTGGTTTGGAGCAAAACCCCCGTGAGGTGCCATTTCCGAGTCGCCGCTCGCTGGCTCACCACAGACCTCAAGTCGTGCGTGACAGGCAAGGAGAAAAGATGCGACGCGCGACATGGCGGCGTTACAGCCTTGCCGTGGCCGTCAAGGACAGCGATTCTGTATGATGATGACATGATGGCACCATTTCTCAAGCGCGGCAGGCCATGATGCACGGCAGGGCCAAGCGTTCGTTTTCCTTTCCTTTATTTTTCCCACTTCTTTTTTTTTTTTTCAATTCTTTTTTTTTTGTTTCGCCCCTAAGCCCTCGCGCTCACACCTGCATCCGTGCCCGTGCCCGTGCCCGTGCCTCCTCCAAACCTGTTTAAACATGCAACGGTATCTGTTTGCAAATTTCCTTGGCCCATAAAACGCAAGAAGCAACTCGTCGACTTGAAACCCGACCCGTAATCGTCCGTGAATAAAAAAAAGTAAAGTAGTGGTGGTGGTAGTGGCAGCGGTAGCGGTAGTGGTAGGAGAAGAAGGAGAAGAAGTAGAAGCAGAAGCAGAAGAAGAAAAGACTGCAAAGCGTAAACCAAAAGTCCGGACCCGAGTCCCACAGATGAAATGAATTATACTTCAACCGTCAGGGCCTTCTTCTTCTTTTGCTCCACCTTGAGTAGCAGTGCTCGATTAATGTGCGGCAAAACACCTCCGAAGGCAATCGTCGCACGGATCAGCGTGTCGAGCTCTTCGTCGCCGCGAATCGCCAGTTGCAGGTGGCGGGGGGTTATGCGCTTGACCTTGAGATCCTTGGCGGCGTTCTGCAGGGAAGAGGGAGGAGAAAAAAAAAAGAACGCGTCAGCAAGGAAGGACGACAACGACAGCGACAATGACAACAGCAGAAGCCGGGGAGAACATACACCAGCCAGTTCCAGGACTTCGGCAGTCAAATACTCCAAAACAGCAGTGACGTAGACGGCAGCCTTGGCGCCAACACGCATCTTGTTCTGGGTGTTTTGCTTGAGGAATCGCTTGACACGACCGCAGGGAAACTATAGAAACACGCCGTGTTAGCAACGAGCCACCAAAAGTGAATCCGCCGATGCTCCTTGCGATTCGAAGCAAAACGAAACCGCGGCGTGAATGTGGCCTAGGCGTGTCCATGAGTTCGCTTAGGATCCCCCTGTCCACCCTAAAGCCCTGAAAGTTGGCGTCCCTTGGCACCAAGTCCAAGTGATTGATGTATTGGGGTGACGAGTATTTTTATTTATACTGTTTTCCACGGTGGCTTTTTTTTTGTGGAAAAAAAAAAGGCATTGACGCGCCGCTCTGGAGGATGTGGTGAGAGCTTGTCTCGGCAAATCGCGCGTGCCCCTCACAAAACGGTTTTGTTTGTATCGATTGCGCAACCAGGACAGTCGGAAAGCACGACGCGTAGAACCGTGGCATGCATCGTGGTCGGAGAGGTGCAGAAGCGAGGATAGACGAGGCGATCGGGAACGCGGTCGCGGTCGCGGTCGCGGGTTGCCAGGAGGAAGATGGACTCGTAAGCGCCATGAATATCGCGCTCGCGCGCGCGCGCAATGGCAATCTCCATAGGCGTCTCGTGTGACAAAAACGCAAAGGGAATCGAATCGCAGTATCAGGGGCAGCTCAAGGCTCGTTCTTACCTGTAGACCAGCTCGGGCGGAGTGGCTCTGCTGCTTCTTGTGGCCCTCGGCGCTCGTTTTGCCTCCGGAGCTCTTACCACCTGAAGACTTTCCTTTTCCGCCAGGCATCTTTTTGACTTGGACTGATGGACGAGTTGAAAAGGCGCGTGATTTTTCTGATAAAGGAGTGGTTTGCGACGAGCGAAGAGATGAGTTGCGAAGGCAAAGACGCGTCTGGGACAAGGATGGGATGAGCGAGTGGTTGGATGTTTTGGGTAAAAAAAAAAATGAAGGGGAGGGGAGGGGGGTTTGTGTGTTGTTGTGTTTGGTGATGAACGAGATGATGCAGCAGAGGCGGAAATTGAGGCTGGGGGCCACCAAGACGGAGAATGTTTGTTGTCGTGTCGTGTGGCGCCACGCCGTTTGTTGCGCGCAGCTGGCAACTGGCAGTGGCAGCTGGGCAGCCGGGCAGCCGGGCAAGCACTCGAGTGCCTATTCGTCTATTCGTCCATTCGCGCTCGGAAAATGTCTGGTCCATTCCGATGCAGTGCAGCCAAGCGTCACGTCACATGACTTCAGTCGAGCTGGGCAGAGACGGGGGCCCCCAGACGTCGACCACCGGGCGGCAACGTCACGCAGGGCAGGTCAAGAGCTAGTCTTTGGTCGTCTGTCGTCTTGGTCGATGGTTTTCTGTGTCGGTCTTGGTTGTCCTCGTCGTCTTGCGGGCGCGCGCCCCAATTCCCCAGAGACGCCTCGCATCGTCAATGATGCTTCGTCAGTGTTCTCCGGCCCAACTGGTGGCCAGCTCAGCTCCGAAGCTGGAGTGGGTTTTGTCCCGCTGTGGCTGGTGCAAGTGCCAGCCACACCACGCACACCCGTGGACTCATGACTTAGCGCGCCCCTTTTCATCCACATCGTGGGATGATTGTTGGTCTTCTCTTCCGTGTACTTCTACGCATGCTGCACCATGACGGTACAATGAGAGACTAACCGCCCAACCACAGCAAGACAAAGAAGATTCGGAAAAATTCGAATTCGTTTTTATTCTTATTCTTGTTCTTGTTCTTGTTCTTGTTCTTGTTCTTGTTCTTGTTCTTGTTCTTGTTCTTATTCTTGTTCTAATTCTTATTCTCATTCGTCTTCTTGCTTCTTAGGAGGCATAAACCGCTCGCACAGGCCACGCATTCCCTTTGTGCTGGCTGTGTTTGCGCGTTTCAATCAACCAACATCGCTTATCAACGCTCCATTAGGAAATCGAGACTCCGAAAAAGCCCAATGGACAATGACTCAGTTGTCAACCTTCTCTTTGATCAATTCTGGGGAGTAGAATCACTCAGTCCGCTAACCTCTTCTTGTGCTTACTTGACGCTTTTTTTTTTGTTGTTGTTGTTTTGTCTTCTCCTTCCCAAACCAAAAATGGTCAATATTATGATTCTTTGTCATCGTGCTTGTCCTCCTTTCAGGACAACAAACCCTTCTGGATAACCCCGTTGTGAAGGCCGCTATAATGACAATGCATGTCACGCGAAGCGATTTCTTCGCGGTTCAACTCGGCGAGGAGTCGTTTTCTTTTTCTTTTTCTTTTTCTTTTGTAAAAAAAAGGGGGGGTTATTGGTCGGGAAAACCAGAACAAACAGTATTTCCATTCCCGTTCAATTCAAAAAGAATCAGGAGCCCAGAACAAACAGCATTTCTTTCAATCGTCTAAGTTGGAATAGTATCGGGAAACTAGAACAATCACCATTTGTTTTCATGGCTTGAGATGGGCTACTATCGGAACCAAAAACAAACAGCATCTCCTTTCACTCAAGTTGCCAAAGCATCAGGAAACAGCATTTTCTTTCACGGTTCATGAGGAAGGCATTATAAAAACGTAGCTCAACTCCCATTCTAATCCCCATGGCTCCAACGGGTAGTAGATCACATCTGTTTATATACATACACATCTCAAAAACAATTCACTGGCGATTGAGTAAAAAGAAGCAAAAAAAGAAAAAAAATGGCTATTCTTGGTCGCGTGACTCTGAACGACGGTGGTTTCCATCCCCCCTATGAATCCCTCAACGACCACATCCAACTTCCCCAGTTTCTCCCCCGAACCAAATGGCCAAGCGAGCACACGGCGACAGAGCTTCAATCTGCTCGCATCGTCACGCCCATCCCCATCCCTCGCGGCAATGGCGGCGATGCAGTCACGAGCGAGCAGCTTCGTCAGGAGCTGTATGACGGATATGCAGGCACATATCGCCACTTGCCCCCCATGCCGCCGTTCGACAACAACGACCGTGTCTACTTTGACATGCCCTGGCACGTCCACCTCGCCATCGTGCACAACCTTTTCCACAGGACCATCAAGTCCTCCCAGAGCAGCGGGCTGACCACCCAGGAGATGAGCGCGCTGGTTCGCATCGTATCTTACGGAATGTTCAACAGCATGGCCCTTTTCGAACCATATCATGTTCGGGGACTGCCGGTCAAGACTCCCCCGCGGACGAGGCCCAATACCTTTGAGGAGATGTGGAACGAGAGGTTCGACATGCCCACCAAGCTGGGAAGATTTAGTGACGGCAAGGAGATCCGGGGCACCGAGGATTGCAAGGTCAAGCTGTGGACGAGGCGTTATGTCGTCGTACCCGTCTTGTACGGCGCCGCCGCCAGTCAATGGGGCATGACTGTCTTTGACCGGGCAGAAGGCCATCTATACATATTTGACTGCGGAGACGCCGAGTTCAGGGACGAGCGCGTCAAGTCGTGCGTGCACTTTTGGATCGAATTTTGGAACGCGCTGGGCATGGCCAACACGTTTTACTATTTTGTACGGGACACCACGCCGCAGCCGGACGTCCGGGAATCAGGATACCTCAGCATCATCTGGCTCATGAACACGCTCCGGAACCAGGTCGGGCACGTCATGAGCACCGAGGACGAGAGCGTGCACCGAATCGACGTGGATGTCTGCGAGCCAGACATCCAGATGCCCTTCAAGAGCGGCCTCTACCTCCGGGACTGGGTTCCAGACGGATGCGGCACCACGAGAGCCGCCATCATGGGCGTCAGGAGAATCGTCCGCATCATGCTCTGCAACGAGCTCGGTCTCAAGAACCACCCCATCATGACGAAGCAGTACGTGAATCCCGCAGATGCCTCGGACCCATTTCCATCGGCCTGGACCATCCTATCGGTGTTGACCCGCGAGATTGTCCACAACAACGGCTGGCTGCGGTCTTCGAGGTTCTGGACAGCCCTTGGCGGACCGCAGTTTGCCCTGCCCATGCGCACCGCCATCAAGCCGTATAACCGGCATCACCCGCGGCGGATCCGTCCTGCGCTCGATGAGGAAGACCACTTCGTTGAGGTCAGGGAGCACAACCTATCGGGTCGGGGCTGGGACGCGCCGAGCTGGCCGCAGGGTATCGTCTACACGCCGACGAATCCCATCACGCGCCCCCTCCCGATGGTGCAGCTTCGTGCAACGGGCCTGACGACGACCCAGTCCGATGGTGCATCTTCGTCGTTCCGACTCGACCTGGTCAACACGCTTGCCCGGCAGGGCTACGAGGACCTGGAGGATTCGGTCGACATTTCTCTGGATCCGAGGCGGGATGCTGGCCTCCAGGACCACCAGGCGGCAGAGGAGGATGGTGTTTTGCACTACACCATGTCCATTCGTGTTGGCGAGGATGAGCCCGTGCGTGCACACTTTGCGCTTTCCGTTGGAGGCGCTCAGGCGGGCGAGAGGGCCGCGACGTAGTGCTTTGTGTCAAACGGCGGCTGGATGGGATGGGATGGGAATAAACACATTGAATAGGTTTCGTGTGACGGCTGAGGTCGGGTATGGTCAAAAGATTTACGAGGCAGTTAGGCTACGCAATAAGTTATAAGGTTATTAAAGACTAGCTAGCTATAATATCTAGGTCTAGAGGATAGTTTATATAGAAAGAGGCTATTCTAAGCTTATAAGGAATATATAGTAATTGTAGAGGGAGCTTATAGCAAATATATAGTAATTAGGGGTATAGCTTGCTATATATATATAATAAGTGCTATGTGTAATATAATTAGTTAAGCTATTAGTTAGAAGAAGGTTAGTTTAATCTATAGGGATAGTCTATAATATATTCCCCCCTTTTCTTAAGTCTTTTATCCTTAAAGACCTATTTTATCTAGCCTTAAGTAGCTATTTTTTTATAGCTTTAAGTTTTTTTTTATAAATATTTCCATTTTTTTTTCTTTTTTTATTTTTTTAGCTTCTTTTTATTAAAAACTATTATATTTAGTTTTCTTAATTAATTACATAAGTTTACTATTTAATTTATTATATCTTATTATTATAATAATCTATATACTTATATTAATAAGTATAGTTATAATATAATACTATATTTATTCTATTTTTCTTAAAGGCTATAATATAGAATAGTTAAGTATTCTATAAAGTATAGTAAGTATATTTACTATAGTTATTTTTATAAATACTTTTAATACTATATTTAGTTCTTATTAATTGCCCCTTTTTTATATTTATTTTATTATTTTTAGCTAATATATAGTAGTAATTTATATTATTATGAAGTCTAAATATTTAAGTCAGGAGGAGGAATTAGTAAAAAAGTTATTAGCTATAAAATAGAAGGTTTTATATAAAGCCTAAGTAAATATTAAAGAATTATGAAATAATTAAAAATATCTTTATTATTAAAAATAATTATTACTTTATAAAGGAAATATAATAGTATATTTAAGGCTTTAGTCCTTAAATAAGCTTAAAGCTTAAGAATAGGCTATACTAACTTTAGCTTTTATAGTAAAAAGTTCTTTAGTATTAAATACTATTAATTAAAATGCTTTTAATATATTTTTAATTAATTTTTCTTTATAATATTATATCATTAATACTATTTTTATAATACTTTTATTTTTAAAGCTAGTAAATAATTTCTAATTATAGGTTTAGTTAGATTAATATTTTTATTATAGAATTTTATAATTTCCTTATTATAATAAAAGAGATTAGTTATAGGTTCCTATATACTATCTTAGTAGTTATATCCTTCCTATTTAATTAAATATTCCTATCCCTTATTTATATATTTAAATCTTAGGATTTTTTTAAGCTTATATCTTGTTATGGTTTAGTCTTTAACCTAACCTTAGGCTGCGTGCGGACCGCAACAGCTGGCACCCACCCTAGCGACGACCGACGAATATAGATGTCAATTGATCAGATCTTACCAACCTGATTAATGCGTATCCTTTTGCATAGCTTAGTGCAGCTAATAAGAGATCCGGGCAACTAGTATAACTACGCTAATATCTATAATAACCTAATTAGGTTAGTCTATAACAATTAATTAGGTTTAAGGTTATAGGTTTAAGTCCTGCCGGAACCTAAGCTTATAAGGACCTACTAGTAATAAGTAAAAGTAGATCCCTTAGGGGAGGTATAGTATTAGTTAAGAGGGTAGGGAAAGTAGGGCTATATTATAGTTTAGTTTTTAACCTAACCTTAGGCTATATATAGACCGCAACAGCTAGCACCCACCCTAGCGACAACTAACTAATATAGATGTCAATTAATTAGATCTTGCTAACCTAATTAATGCGTATCCTTTTGCATAGCTTGGTGCAGCTAGCAAGGGATCCGGGCGACCGGTATGACTGCGCTGACATTCGCGATGACCTAATCGGGTTAGTCCATAACATATTTATAGTTATCCTTAATCTTAAATTATTATGTTTTTAAGGCTTATATTTTAGTAGGTACTCTTTTTAGGAGTAAGATATAGAAGATAGGGTGTATTTTTATAGTTAGGGGTAGTAAGAGTTTATAGTTAATATTAGAGATCTTTTTCTTAACTTTAAAAAGTTTTAATTTTTTATAATTTAGTTTATTATTAAGTTATATAGTTTTAATATACTTTTATAGAAAATATATTATATTTCCTTCCTTTAAGGTTAGTTCTTTTTTTTTTAGTTATAGTATTTTATTATTTATTTTCTTATAAATTCTAGTTTTTATTTTATTTATTTATATAACCTTTTTAGCTATTTTACTAATAGTATAGCTTTTTTTATATTAAGTCCTTTTAGTAAGGTTTAGAGTGCCTTAGAATTATATTTATAGTTAGTATAATATAGTAATAACTCTATAGATTTAGCTATAGCACTATTATATATAAGTTATGCTATAGGTAACTATATTACTTCATTATTTTATTTATAATTTATATAGTATTATAAATATTATTCTAATATTTAGTTTAAGTATTTAGTTTATTTATTAGTTTATAAATAGTATACTATACTAAGTTAATATTTAGTGCTAAGTTAAGCTATTAAGGTTTATTAGAATTTTAAAATAAATATAATGCTTTAATTTAAAATAATTTTTTTTAAAAAACTATAATTACTAGCTATTATTTAAAGAAAGATATATATAAGTTCTTTAGTATTACTAAATTCCTTACATAAAAGGAAATACCTATGCTTTATTAATTTATTAGTTATTATAAAAATACTATTATGTTCTATATTAGTTATAGGTTCTCTTAATAATAGTAGCTTAGTAATACAATTAAAAGCTATAAATTTTTATAAAAGTTATATAACTTATAGTAATTTAATTTCTTTATATAGCTTATAGTATATAGCTTTATTATAAGTATATTAAGTATAAAAGGTTATTACTTTATATATTACTTTTTTAATCTTTAAAAAGTTAAAGGTTTATTATATTTTATTTTTAATTTTTTAAATTCCTTAGTAGCTAAATATAGGGTATTTATATAATATTTTAATAGCTTTCTTTCTTAGTATTTTTAGAATTTAGATGCTTCTTTTATATATAAATATAAAGAAATATTTTAATATATATTTCTTAAGTAATTTATTTTTAGAATTTTTTATTTATTTTAAAATATTATTATATATAAAATACTTTACTTTAATATATAATATTCTATTAATTAATTATTATTATAAGTTATTATTAGAATTTACTTTAAAGAGTTATTTTAATTTTAATAGTATTTCTTTATTATAATTTACTTATTAACTTAAGGTATTAACTTTATTATTTTTAAATCCCTTTTTATAAATTATATTATAATTAAATTCTAAGAGATATTTTACTTAGTATATTTAATAAGTATTTAGCT